>CATKUP010000843.1:0-57368 GCA_949786385.1 Onychomys leucogaster
TTTCTCATCTTAACTGACCAGCATTGGAAGTTAGAGGGTCAGTGCTTTGTATCAGTTTCAGAAGCAGATTTGGACTAGATATGGTCCATATGTGTAGGAAACACCATTTTTTTGTTCTGGGCACACTCAGATTTCCTGCTGTCTTTAGAGACTCTAGAAAGCAAGAGTGTGTTTCTCGCTCTAAAGCAGAGTGTGCTCCATGGATGAGAACACTGCTGTGTGTTTCACATCAGAAATGGAGTTAAATCCCAGGCTCTCAGTCTTCCTAAAAGGAAGACTTCGTTTCAGGTAAGGGCAGTCACTTTTCAGCTCAAACGAACTACATCTTTCACGGAGCTCACACGTTTCTCATGTTAACTGACAAGCATTGGATGTTAGAGGACCAGTGCATTCTATCAGTTTCAGAAGAAGATTTGGATTACATATAGTCCTTATGTGTAGGAAACACCGTTCTTTTGTTCTGGGCACACTCAGATTTCCTGCTGTCTTAGAGACTCTAGAAAGCAAGAGCATGCTTCTTGTTCTAACGCAGAGTGTGATCAATGGATGAGAACACTGCTGTGTGTTTCACTTCAGAAATGGAGTTAAATCCCAGGCTCTGAGTCTTCCTACAAGCAAGACTTCGTTTCAGGTAAGGGCAGTCAGTTTTCTGCTCAAACGAACTACATCGTTCACGAAGCTCACACCTTTCTCATCTTAACTGACAAGCATTGGATGTTAGATGACCAGTGCTTTGTATCACTTTCAGAAGCAGGGTTGGACTAGATATGTTCCGTATGTGTAGGAAACCCCGTTCTTTTGTTCTCAGCACACTCACGTTTCCTGCTGTCTTAGAGACTCTAGAAAACAAGAGCGTGCTTCTTTCTAAAGCAGAGTGTGATCCATGGATGAGAACTATGCTGTGTGTTTGCCTTCAGAAATGGAGTTAAATCCCAGGCTCTGAGTCTTCCTACAGCAAGACTTCGTTTCAAGTAAGGGCAGTCACTTTTCTGCTAAAAGGAACTACATCGTTCACTGAGCTCACACGTTTCTCATCTTAACTGACAAGCATTGGAAGTTAGAGGGTCAGTGTTTTATATCAGTTTCAGAAGCAGATTTGGACTAGATATGGTCCATACGTGTAGGAAACACCGTTCTTTTGTTCTGGGCACACTCAGATTTCCTGCTGTCTTAGAGACTCTAGAAAGGAAGAGTGTGCTTCTCGCTCTAAAGCAGAGTGTGATCCATGGTTGAAAACTATGCTGTGTGTTTCCCTTCAGAAAAGTAGTTAAATTCCAGGCTCTATGTCTTCCTACAAGCAAGACTTCGTTTCAGTTAAGGGCAGTCACTTTTCAGCTCTAACGAACTCCATCTTTCACGGAACTCACACGTTTCTCATCTTAACAGACAAGCATTGGATGTTAGAGGACCAGTGCTTTGTATCAGTTTCAGAAGCAGAGTTCGACTAGATATGGTCCGTATGTGTAGGCAACACCGTTCTTTTGTTCTCAGCAAACTCATATTTCCTGCTGTATTAGAGACTCTAGAAAGCAAGAGCGTGCTTCTCGCTTTAAAACAGAGTGTGATCCATGGATGAGACTATGCTGTGTGTTTCACATCAGAAATGGAGTTAAATCCCATGCTCTGTGTCTCCCTACAAGCAAGACCTCGTTTCAGGTAAGGGCAGTCACTTTTCTGCTCAAACGAACTACATCGTTCACGAAGCTCACACGTTTCTCATCTTAACTGACAAGCATTGGATGTTAGAGGAACAGTGCTTTGTATCTGTTTCAGAAGCAGAGTTGGACTAGATATGGTCCCTATGTGTAGGAAACACCGTTCTTTTGTTCTCAGCACACTCACGTTTCCTGCTGTCTTAGAGACTCTAGAAAGCAAGAGCGTGCTTCTTTCTAAAGCAGAGTGTGATCCATGGATGAGAACTATGCTGTGTGTTTGCCTTCAGAAATGGAGTTAAATCCCAGGCTCTGAGTCTTCCTACAAGCAAGACTTCGTTTCAGGTAAGGGCAGTCACTTTTCTGCTCAAACGAACTACATCGTTCACTGAGCTCACACGTTTCTCATCTTAACTGACCAGCATTGGAAGTTAGAGGGTCAGTGCTTTGTATCAGTTTCAGAAGCAGATTTGGACTAGATATGGTCCATATGTGTAGGAAACACCATTTTTTTGTTCTGGGCACACTCAGATTTCCTGCTGTCTTTAGAGACTCTAGAAAGCAAGAGTGTGTTTCTCGCTCTAAAGCAGAGTGTGCTCCATGGATGAGAACACTGCTGTGTGTTTCACATCAGAAATGGAGTTAAATCCCAGGCTCTCAGTCTTCCTAAAAGGAAGACTTCGTTTCAGGTAAGGGCAGTCACTTTTCAGCTCAAACGAACTACATCTTTCACGGAGCTCACACGTTTCTCATGTTAACTGACAAGCATTGGATGTTAGAGGACCAGTGCATTCTATCAGTTTCAGAAGAAGATTTGGATTACATATAGTCCTTATGTGTAGGAAACACCGTTCTTTTGTTCTGGGCACACTCAGATTTCCTGCTGTCTTAGAGACTCTAGAAAGCAAGAGCATGCTTCTTGTTCTAACGCAGAGTGTGATCAATGGATGAGAACACTGCTGTGTGTTTCACTTCAGAAATGGAGTTAAATCCCAGGCTCTGAGTCTTCCTACAAGCAAGACTTCGTTTCAGGTAAGGGCAGTCAGTTTTCTGCTCAAACGAACTACATCGTTCACGAAGCTCACACCTTTCTCATCTTAACTGACAAGCATTGGATGTTAGATGACCAGTGCTTTGTATCACTTTCAGAAGCAGGGTTGGACTAGATATGTTCCGTATGTGTAGGAAACCCCGTTCTTTTGTTCTCAGCACACTCACGTTTCCTGCTGTCTTAGAGACTCTAGAAAACAAGAGCGTGCTTCTTTCTAAAGCAGAGTGTGATCCATGGATGAGAACTATGCTGTGTGTTTGCCTTCAGAAATGGAGTTAAATCCCAGGCTCTGAGTCTTCCTACAAGCAAGACTTCGTTTCAAGTAAGGGCAGTCACTTTTCTGCTAAAAGGAACTACATCGTTCACTGAGCTCACACGTTTCTCATGTTAACTGACTAGCATTGGATGTTAGAGGACCAGTGCTTTGTATCAGTATCAGAAGCAGAGTTGGACTAGATATGGTCCGTATGTGTAGGAAACACCGTTCTTTTGTTCTCAGCACACTCACGTTTCCTGCTGTCTTAGAGACTTTAGAAAGCAAGAGCATTCATCTTGCTCTAAAGCACAGTGTGATCAATGGATGATTACACTGCTGTGTGTTTTACGTCAGAAATAGAGTTAAATCCCATGCTCTAAGTCTTCCTAAAGAAAGACTTCAATTCAGGTAAGGGGAGTCACTTTTCTGCTCAAACGAACTACATCGTTCACGAAGCTCACACGTTTCTCATCTTAACTGACAAGCATTGGATGTTAGAGGACCAGTGCTTTGTATCAGTTTCAGAAGCAGAGTTGGACTAGATATGGTCCATATGTGTAGGAAACACCATTGTTTTGTTCTGGGCACACTCAGATTTCCTGCTGTCTTTAGAGACTCTAGAAAGCAAGAGTGTGTTTCTCGCTCCAAAGCAGAGTGTGCTCCATGGATGAGAACACTGCTGTGTGTTTCACATCAGAAATGGAGTTAAATCCCAGGCTCTCAGTCTTCCTAAAAGGAAGACTTCGTTTCAGGTAAGGGCAGTCACTTTTCTGCTCAAACGAACTACATCGTTCATGAAGCTCACACGTTTCTCATCTTAACTGCCAAGCATTGGATGTTAGAGGACCAGTGCTTTGTATCAGTTTCAGAAGAAGAGTTGGATTAGATATGGTCCGTATGTGTAGGAAACACCGTTCTTTTGTTCTCAGCACACTCACGTTTCCTGCTGTCTTAGAGACTCTAGAAAGCAAGAGCGTGCTTCTTTCTAAAGCAGAGTGTGATCCATGGATGAGAACTATGCTGTGTGTTTGCCTTCAGAAATGGAGTTAAATCCCAGGCTCTGAGTCTTCCTACAAGCAAGACTTCGTTTCAGGTAAGGGCAGTCACTTTTCTGCTCAAACGAACTACATCGTTCACTGAGCTCACACGTTTCTCATCTTAACTGACCAGCATTGGAAGTTAGAGGGTCAGTGCTTTGTATCAGTTTCAGAAGCAGATTTGGACTAGATATGGTCCATATGTGTAGGAAACACCATTTTTTTGTTCTGGGCACACTCAGATTTCCTGCTGTCTTTAGAGACTCTAGAAAGCAAGAGTGTGTTTCTCGCTCTAAAGCAGAGTGTGCTCCATGGATGAGAACACTGCTGTGTGTTTCACATCAGAAATGGAGTTAAATCCCAGGCTCTCAGTCTTCCTAAAAGGAAGACTTCGTTTCAGGTAAGGGCAGTCACTTTTCAGCTCAAACGAACTACATCTTTCACGGAGCTCACACGTTTCTCATGTTAACTGACAAGCATTGGATGTTAGAGGACCAGTGCATTCTATCAGTTTCAGAAGAAGATTTGGATTACATATAGTCCTTATGTGTAGGAAACACCGTTCTTTTGTTCTGGGCACACTCAGATTTCCTGCTGTCTTAGAGACTCTAGAAAGCAAGAGCATGCTTCTTGTTCTAACGCAGAGTGTGATCAATGGATGAGAACACTGCTGTGTGTTTCACTTCAGAAATGGAGTTAAATCCCAGGCTCTGAGTCTTCCTACAAGCAAGACTTCGTTTCAGGTAAGGGCAGTCAGTTTTCTGCTCAAACGAACTACATCGTTCACGAAGCTCACACCTTTCTCATCTTAACTGACAAGCATTGGATGTTAGATGACCAGTGCTTTGTATCACTTTCAGAAGCAGGGTTGGACTAGATATGTTCCGTATGTGTAGGAAACCCCGTTCTTTTGTTCTCAGCACACTCACGTTTCCTGCTGTCTTAGAGACTCTAGAAAACAAGAGCGTGCTTCTTTCTAAAGCAGAGTGTGATCCATGGATGAGAACTATGCTGTGTGTTTGCCTTCAGAAATGGAGTTAAATCCCAGGCTCTGAGTCTTCCTACAAGCAAGACTTCGTTTCAAGTAAGGGCAGTCACTTTTCTGCTAAAAGGAACTACATCGTTCACTGAGCTCACACGTTTCTCATCTTAACTGACAAGCATTGGAAGTTAGAGGGTCAGTGTTTTATATCAGTTTCAGAAGCAGATTTGGACTAGATATGGTCCATACGTGTAGGAAACACCGTTCTTTTGTTCTGGGCACACTCAGATTTCCTGCTGTCTTAGAGACTCTAGAAAGGAAGAGTGTGCTTCTCGCTCTAAAGCAGAGTGTGATCCATGGTTGAAAACTATGCTGTGTGTTTCCCTTCAGAAAAGTAGTTAAATTCCAGGCTCTATGTCTTCCTACAAGCAAGACTTCGTTTCAGTTAAGGGCAGTCACTTTTCAGCTCTAACGAACTCCATCTTTCACGGAACTCACACGTTTCTCATCTTAACAGACAAGCATTGGATGTTAGAGGACCAGTGCTTTGTATCAGTTTCAGAAGCAGAGTTCGACTAGATATGGTCCGTATGTGTAGGCAACACCGTTCTTTTGTTCTCAGCAAACTCATATTTCCTGCTGTATTAGAGACTCTAGAAAGCAAGAGCGTGCTTCTCGCTTTAAAACAGAGTGTGATCCATGGATGAGACTATGCTGTGTGTTTCACATCAGAAATGGAGTTAAATCCCATGCTCTGTGTCTCCCTACAAGCAAGACCTCGTTTCAGGTAAGGGCAGTCACTTTTCTGCTCAAACGAACTACATCGTTCACGAAGCTCACACGTTTCTCATCTTAACTGACAAGCATTGGATGTTAGAGGAACAGTGCTTTGTATCTGTTTCAGAAGCAGAGTTGGACTAGATATGGTCCCTATGTGTAGGAAACACCGTTCTTTTGTTCTCAGCACACTCACGTTTCCTGCTGTCTTAGAGACTCTAGAAAGCAAGAGCGTGCTTCTTTCTAAAGCAGAGTGTGATCCATGGATGAGAACTATGCTGTGTGTTTGCCTTCAGAAATGGAGTTAAATCCCAGGCTCTGAGTCTTCCTACAAGCAAGACTTCGTTTCAGGTAAGGGCAGTCACTTTTCTGCTCAAACGAACTACATCGTTCACTGAGCTCACACGTTTCTCATCTTAACTGACCAGCATTGGAAGTTAGAGGGTCAGTGCTTTGTATCAGTTTCAGAAGCAGATTTGGACTAGATATGGTCCATATGTGTAGGAAACACCATTTTTTTGTTCTGGGCACACTCAGATTTCCTGCTGTCTTTAGAGACTCTAGAAAGCAAGAGTGTGTTTCTCGCTCTAAAGCAGAGTGTGCTCCATGGATGAGAACACTGCTGTGTGTTTCACATCAGAAATGGAGTTAAATCCCAGGCTCTCAGTCTTCCTAAAAGGAAGACTTCGTTTCAGGTAAGGGCAGTCACTTTCAGCTCAAACGAACTACATCTTTCACGGAGCTCACACGTTTCTCATGTTAACTGACAAGCATTGGATGTTAGAGGACCAGTGCATTCTATCAGTTTCAGAAGAAGATTTGGATTACATATAGTCCTTATGTGTAGGAAACACCGTTCTTTTGTTCTGGGCACACTCAGATTTCCTGCTGTCTTAGAGACTCTAGAAAGCAAGAGCATGCTTCTTGTTCTAACGCAGAGTGTGATCAATGGATGAGAACACTGCTGTGTGTTTCACTTCAGAAATGGAGTTAAATCCCAGGCTCTGAGTCTTCCTACAAGCAAGACTTCGTTTCAGGTAAGGGCAGTCAGTTTTCTGCTCAAACGAACTACATCGTTCACGAAGCTCACACCTTTCTCATCTTAACTGACAAGCATTGGATGTTAGATGACCAGTGCTTTGTATCACTTTCAGAAGCAGGGTTGGACTAGATATGTTCCGTATGTGTAGGAAACCCCGTTCTTTTGTTCTCAGCACACTCACGTTTCCTGCTGTCTTAGAGACTCTAGAAAACAAGAGCGTGCTTCTTTCTAAAGCAGAGTGTGATCCATGGATGAGAACTATGCTGTGTGTTTGCCTTCAGAAATGGAGTTAAATCCCAGGCTCTGAGTCTTCCTACAAGCAAGACTTCGTTTCAAGTAAGGGCAGTCACTTTTCTGCTAAAAGGAACTACATCGTTCACTGAGCTCACACGTTTCTCATGTTAACTGACTAGCATTGGATGTTAGAGGACCAGTGCTTTGTATCAGTATCAGAAGCAGAGTTGGACTAGATATGGTCCGTATGTGTAGGAAACACCGTTCTTTTGTTCTCAGCACACTCACGTTTCCTGCTGTCTTAGAGACTTTAGAAAGCAAGAGCATTCATCTTGCTCTAAAGCACAGTGTGATCAATGGATGATTACACTGCTGTGTGTTTTACGTCAGAAATAGAGTTAAATCCCATGCTCTAAGTCTTCCTACAAGAAAGACTTCAATTCAGGTAAGGGGAGTCACTTTTCTGCTCAAACGAACTACATCGTTCACGAAGCTCACACGTTTCTCATCTTAACTGACAAGCATTGGATGTTAGAGGACCAGTGCTTTGTATCAGTTTCAGAAGCAGAGTTGGACTAGATATGGTCCATATGTGTAGGAAACACCATTGTTTTGTTCTGGGCACACTCAGATTTCCTGCTGTCTTTAGAGACTCTAGAAAGCAAGAGTGTGTTTCTCGCTCCAAAGCAGAGTGTGCTCCATGGATGAGAACACTGCTGTGTGTTTCACATCAGAAATGGAGTTAAATCCCAGGCTCTCAGTCTTCCTAAAAGGAAGACTTCGTTTCAGGTAAGGGCAGTCACTTTTCAGCTCAAAGGAACTACATCTTTCACGGAGCTCACACGTTTCTCATCTTAACTGACAAGCATTGGATGTTAGAGGACCAGTGCATTCTATCAGTTTCAGAAGAAGATTTGGATTACATATAGTCCTTATGTGTAGGAAACACCGTTCTTTTGTTCTGGGCACACTCAGATTTCCTGCTGTCTTAGAGACTCTAGAAAGCAAGAGCATGCTTCTTGTTCTAACGCAGAGTGTGATCAATGGATGAGAACACTGCTGTGTGTTACACTTCAGAAATGGAGTTAAATCCCAGGCTATGAGTCTTCCTACAAGCAAGACTTCGTTTCAGGTAAGGGCAGTCAGTTTTCTGCTCAAACGAACTACATTGTTCACTGAGCTCACACGTTTCTCATCTTAACTGACAAGCATTGGAAGTTAGAGGGTCAGTGCTTTGTATCAGTTTCAGAAGCAGATTTGGACTAGATATGGTCCATATGTGTAGGAAACAACGTTCTTTTGTTCTGGGCACACTCAGATTTCCTGCTGTCTTAGAGACTCTAGAAAGCAAGAGCGTGCTTCTCGCTCTAAAGCAGAGTGTGATCCATGGTTGAAAACTATGCTGTGTGTTTCACTTCAGAAATGGAGTTAAATCCCAGGCTCTGAGTCTTCCTACAAGCAAGACTTCGTTTCAGGTAAGGGCAGTCACTTTTCTGCTCAAATGAACTACATAGTTCACTGAGCTCACACGTTTCTCATCTTAACTGACAAGCATTGGAAGTTAGAGGGTCAGTGCTTTGTATCAGTTTCAGAAGCAGATTTGGACTAGATATGGTCCATATGTGTAGGAAACACCGTTGTTTTGTTCTGGGCACACTCAGATTTCCTGCTGTCTTAGAGACTCTAGAAAGCAAGAGTGTGCTACTCGCTCTAAAGCAGAGTGTGATCCATGGATGAGAACACTGCTGTGTGTTTCACTTCAGAAATGGAGTTAAATCCCAGGCTCTGAGTCTTCCTACAAGTAAGACTTCGTTTCAGGTAAGGGCAGTCACTTTTCAGCTCAAACGAACTACATCTTTCACGGAGCTCACACCTTTCTCATCTTAACTGACAAGCATTGTATGTTAGAGGACCTGTGCTTTGTATCAGTTTCAGAAGAAGAGTTGGACTAGATATGGTCCGTATGTGTAGGAAACACCGTTCTTTTGTTCTCAGCACACACACGTTTCCTGCTGTCTTAGAGACTCTAGAAAGCAAGAGCGTGCTTCTCGCTCTAAATCAGAGTGTGATCCATGGATGAGAACTATGCTATGTGTTTGCCTTCAGAAATGGAGTTAAATCCCAGGCTCTGAGTCTTCCTACAAGCAAGACTTCGTTTCAGGTAAGGGCAGTCACTTTTCAGCTCAAAGGAACTACATCTTTCACGGAGCTCACACGTTTCTCATCTTAACTGACAAGCATTGGATGTTACAGGACCAGTGCTTTGTGTCAGTTTCAGAAGAAGAGTTGGACTAGATATGGTCCTTATGTGTAGGAAACACCGTTCTTTTGTTCTCAGCACACTCACGTTTCCTTCTGTCTTAGACAATCTAGAAAGAAAGAGCGTGCTCTCACTCTAAAGCAGAGTGTGAACCATGGATGAGAACTATGCTATGTGTTTGCCTTCAGAAATGGAGTTAAATGCCAGGATCTGAGTCTTCCTACAAGCAAGACTTCGTTTCAGGTAAGGGCAGTCACTTTTCTTCTCAAACGAACTACATCTTAAACTGAGCTCACACGTTTCTCATCTTAATTGACAAGCATTGGAAGTTAGAGGGTCAGTGCTTTGTATCAGTTTCAGAAGTAGATTTGGACTAGATATGGTCCATATGTGTAGGAAACACCGTTCTTTTGTTCTGGGCACACTCAGATTTCCTGCTGTCTTAGAGACTCTAGAAAGCAAGAGTGTGCTTCTCGCTCTAAAGCAGAGTGTGATCCATGGATGAAAACTATGCTGTGTGTTTCCCTTCAGAAAAGTAGTTAAATCCCAGACTCTATGTCTTCCCACAAGCAAGACTTCATTTCAGGTAAGGGCAGTCACTTTTCAGCTCAAACGAACTACATCTTTCACGGAGCTCAAACGTTTCTCATCTTAACAGACAAGCATTGGATGTTAGAAGACCAGTGCTTTGTGTCAGTTTCAGAAGCAGAATTCGACTAGATATGGTCCGTATATGTAGGAAACACCCTTCTTTTGATCTCAGCAAACTCATATTTCCTGCTTTCTTAGAGACTCTAGAAAGCAAGAGCATGCTTCTTGTTCTAACGCAGAGTGTGATCAATGGATGAGAACACTGCTGTGTGTTTCACTTCAGAAATGGAGTTAAATCTCAGGCTCTGAGTCTTCCTACAAGCAAGACTTCGTTTCAGGTAAGGGCAGTCACTTTTCTGCTCAAACGAACTACATCGTTCACGAAGCTCACACGTTTCTCATCTTAACTGACAAGCATTGGATGTTAGAGGAACAGTGCTTTGTATCTGTTTCAGAAGCAGAGTTGGACTAGATATGGTCCCTATGTGTAGGAAACACCGTTCTTTTGTTCTCAGCACACTCACGTTTCCTGCTGTCTTAGAGACTTTAGAAAGCAAGAGCGTGCTTCTCGCTCTAAAGCTGAGTGTGATCCATGGATGAGAACACTGCTGTGTGTTTCACATCAGAAATGGAGTTAAATCCCAGGCTCTGAGTCTTCCTACAAGCAAGACTTCGTTTCAGGTAAGGGCAGTCACTTTTCAGCTCAAACGAACTACATCTTTCACAGAGCTCACACGTTTCTCATGTTAACTGACAAGCATTGGATGTTAGAGGACCAGTGCATTCTATCAGTTTCAGAAGAAGATTTGGATTACATATAGTCCTTATGTGTAGGAAACACCGTTCTTTTGTTCTGGGCACACTCAGATTTCCTGCTGTCTTAGAGACTCTAGAAAGCAAGAGCATGCTTCTTGTTCTAACGCAGAGTGTGATCAATGGATGAGAACACTGCTGTGTGTTTCACTTCAGAAATGGAGTTAAATCCCAGGCTCTGAGTCTTCCTACAAGCAAGACTTCGTTTCAGGTAAGGGCAGTCAGTTTTCTGCTCAAACGAACTACATCGTTCACGAAGCTCACACCTTTCTCATCTTAACTGACAAGCATTGGATGTTAGATGACCAGTGCTTTGTATCACTTTCAGAAGCAGGGTTGGACTAGATATGTTCCGTATGTGTAGGAAACCCCGTTCTTTTGTTCTCAGCACACTCACGTTTCCTGCTGTCTTAGAGACTCTAGAAAACAAGAGCGTGCTTCTTTCTAAAGCAGAGTGTGATCCATGGATGAGAACTATGCTGTGTGTTTGCCTTCAGAAATGGAGTTAAATCCCAGGCTCTGAGTCTTCCTACAAGCAAGACTTCGTTTCAAGTAAGGGCAGTCACTTTTCTGCTAAAAGGAACTACATCGTTCACTGAGCTCACACGTTTCTCATCTTAACTGACAAGCATTGGAAGTTAGAGGGTCAGTGCTTTGTATCAGTTTCAGAAGCAGATTTGGACTAGATATGGTCAATATGTGTAGGAAACACCGTTCTTTTGTTCTGGGCACACTCAGATTTCCTGCTGTCTTAGAGACTCTAGAAAGCAAGAGTGTGCTTCTCGCTCTAAAGCTGAGTGTGATCCATGGATGAAAACTATGCTGTGTGTATCCCTTCAGAAAAGTAGTTAAATCCCATGCTCTATGTCTTCCCACAAGCAAGACTTCGTTTCAGGTAAGGGCAGTCACTTTTCAGCTCAAACGAACTACATCGTTCACGAAATACACACGTTTCTCATCTTAATTGAGAAGCATTGGATGTTAGAGGACAAGTGCTTTGTTTCAGTTTCAGAGGAAGAGTTGGACTAGATATGGTCCGTATGTGTAGGAAACACCGTTCTTTTGTTCTCAGCACACTCACGTTTCCTGCTGTCTTAGAGACTTTAGAAAGCAAGAGCATTCATCTTGCTCTAAAGCACAGTGTGATCAATGGATGATTACACTGCTGTGTGTTTTACCTCAGAAATAGAGTTAAATCCCATGCTCTGAGTCTTCCTACAAGAAAGACTTCAATTCAGGTAAGGGGAGTCACTTTTCTGCTCAAATGAACTACATCGTTCACTGAGCTCACACGTTTCTCATCTTAACTGACAAGCATTGGATGTTAGAGGGTCAGTGCTTTGTATCAGTTTCAGAAGCAGATTTGGACTAGATATGGTCCATATGTGTAGGAAACACCATTTTTTTGTTCTGGGCACACTCAGATTTCCTGCTGTCTTTAGAGACTCTAGAAAGCAAGAGTGTGTTTCTCGCTCTAAAGCAGAGTGTGCTCCATGGATGAGAACACTGCTGTGTGTTTCACATCAGAAATGGAGTTAAATCCCAGGCTCTCAGTCTTCCTAAATGGAAGACTTCGTTTCAGGTAAGGGCAGTCACTTTTCAGCTCAAACGAACTACATCTTTCACGGAGCTCACACGTTTCTCATGTTAACTGACAAGCATTGGATGTTAGAGGACCAGTGCATTCTATCAGTTTCAGAAGAAGATTTGGATTACATATAGTCCTTATGTGTAGGAAACACCGTTCTTTTGTTCTGGGCACACTCAGATTTCCTGCTGTCTTAGAGACTCTAGAAAGCAAGAGCATGCTTCTTGTTCTAACGCAGAGTGTGATCAATGGATGAGAACACTGCTGTGTGTTTCACTTCAGAAATGGAGTTAAATCCCAGGCTCTGAGTCTTCCTACAAGCAAGACTTCGTTTCAGGTAAGGGCAGTCAGTTTTCTGCTCAAACGAACTACATCGTTCACGAAGCTCACACCTTTCTCATCTTAACTGACAAGCATTGGATGTTAGATGACCAGTGCTTTGTATCACTTTCAGAAGCAGGGTTGGACTAGATATGTTCCGTATGTGTAGGAAACCCCGTTCTTTTGTTCTCAGCACACTCACGTTTCCTGCTGTCTTAGAGACTCTAGAAAACAAGAGCGTGCTTCTTTCTAAAGCAGAGTGTGATCCATGGATGAGAACTATGCTGTGTGTTTGCCTTCAGAAATGGAGTTAAATCCCAGGCTCTGAGTCTTCCTACAAGCAAGACTTCGTTTCAAGTAAGGGCAGTCACTTTTCTGCTAAAAGGAACTACATCGTTCACTGAGCTCACACGTTTCTCATCTTAACTGACAAGCATTGGAAGTTAGAGGGTCAGTGCTTTGTATCAGTTTCAGAAGCAGATTTGGACTAGATATGGTCAATATGTGTAGGAAACACCGTTCTTTTGTTCTGGGCACACTCAGATTTCCTGCTGTCTTAGAGACTCTAGAAAGCAAGAGTGTGCTTCTCGCTCTAAAGCTGAGTGTGATCCATGGATGAAAACTATGCTGTGTGTATCCCTTCAGAAAAGTAGTTAAATCCCATGCTCTATGTCTTCCCACAAGCAAGACTTCGTTTCAGGTAAGGGCAGTCACTTTTCAGCTCAAACGAACTACATCGTTCACGAAATACACACGTTTCTCATCTTAATTGAGAAGCATTGGATGTTAGAGGACAAGTGCTTTGTTTCAGTTTCAGAGGAAGAGTTGGACTAGATATGGTCCGTATGTGTAGGAAACACCGTTCTTTTGTTCTCAGCACACTCACGTTTCCTGCTGTCTTAGAGACTTTAGAAAGCAAGAGCATTCATCTTGCTCTAAAGCACAGTGTGATCAATGGATGATTACACTGCTGTGTGTTTTACCTCAGAAATAGAGTTAAATCCCATGCTCTGAGTCTTCCTACAAGAAAGACTTCAATTCAGGTAAGGGGAGTCACTTTTCTGCTCAAATGAACTACATCGTTCACTGAGCTCACACGTTTCTCATCTTAACTGACAAGCATTGGATGTTAGAGGACCAGTGCTTTGTATCAGTTTCAGAAGCAGAGTTGGACTAGATATGGTCCATATGTGTAGGAAACACCATTGTTTTGTTCTGGGCACACTCAGATTTCCTGCTGTCTTTAGAGACTCTAGAAAGCAAGAGTGTGTTTCTCGCTCCAAAGCAGAGTGTGCTCCATGGATGAGAACACTGCTGTGTGTTTCACATCAGAAATGGAGTTAAATCCCAGGCTCTCAGTCTTCCTAAAAGGAAGACTTCGTTTCAGGTAAGGGCAGTCACTTTTCAGCTCAAACGAACTACATCTTTCACGGAGCTCACACGTTTCTCATCTTAACTGACAAGCATTGGATGTTAGAGGACCAGTGCATTCTATCAGTTTCAGAAGAAGATTTGGATTACATATAGTCCTTATGTGTAGGAAACACCGTTCTTTTGTTCTGGGCACACTCAGATTTCCTGCTGTCTTAGAGACTCTAGAAAGCAAGAGCATGCTTCTTGTTCTAACGCAGAGTGTGATCAATGGATGAGAACACTGCTGTATGTTTCACTTCAGAAATGGAGTAAAATCCCAGGCTCTGAGTCTTCCTACAAGCAAGACTTCGTTTCAGGTAAGGGCAGTCAGTTTTCTGCTCAAACGAACTACATTGTTCACTGAGCTCACACGTTTCTCATCTTAACTGACAAGCATTGGAAGTTAGAGGGTCAGTGCTTTGTATCAGTTTCAGAAGCAGATTTGGACTAGATATGGTCCATATGTGTAGGAAACAACGTTCTTTTGTTCTGGGCACACTCAGATTTCCTGCTGTCTTAGAGACTCTAGAAAGCAAGACTGTGCTTCTCGCTCTAAAGCAGAGTGTGATCCATGGTTGAAAACTATGCTGTGTGTTTCACTTCAGAAATGGAGTTAAATCCCAGGCTCTGAGTCTTCCTACAAGCAAGACTTCGTTTCAGGTAAGGGCAGTCACTTTTCTGCTCAAATGAACTACATAGTTCACTGAGCTAACACGTTTCTCATCTTAACTGACAAGCATTGGAAGTAAGAGGGTCAGTGCTTTGTATCAGTTTCAGAAGCAGATTTGGACTAGATATGGTCCATATGTGTAGGAAACACCGTTGTTTTGTTCTGGGCACACTCAGATTTCCTGCTGTCTTAGAGACTCTAGAAAGCAAGAGTGTGCTACTCGCTCTAAAGCAGAGTGTGATCCATGGATGAGAACACTGCTGTGTGTTTCACTTCAGAAATGGAGTTAAATCCCAGGCTCTGAGTCTTCCTACAAGTAAGACTTCGTTTCAGGTAAGGGCAGTCACTTTTCAGCTCAAACGAACTACATCTTTCACAGAGCTCACACCTTTCTCATCTTAACTGACAAGCATTGGATGTTAGAGGACCTGTGCTTTGTATCAGTTTCAGAAGAAGAGTTGGACTAGATATGGTCCGTATGTGTAGGAAACACCGTTCTTTTGTTCTCAGCACACACACGTTTCCTGCTGTCTTAGAGACTCTAGAAAGCAAGAGCGTGCTTCTCGCTCTAAATCAGAGTGTGATCCATGGATGAGAACTATGCTATGTGTTTGCCTTCAGAAATGGAGTTAAATCCCAGGCTCTGAGTCTTCCTACAAGCAAGACTTCGTTTCAGGTAAGGGCAGTCACTTTTCTGCTCAAAGGAACTACATCGTTCACGAAGCTCACACGTTTCTCATCTTAACTGACGAGCATTGGAAGTTAGAGGGTCAGTGCTTAGTATCAGTTTCAGAAGCAGATTTGGACTAGATATGGTCCATATGTGTAGGAAACACCGTTCTTTTGTTCTGGGCACACCCAGATTTCCTGCTGTCTTAGAGACTCTAGAAAGCAAGTGTGTGCTTCTCGCTCTAAAGCAGAGTGTGATCCATGGATGAAAACTATGCTGTGTGTTTCCCTTCAGAAAAGTAGTTAAATCCCAGGCTCTATGTCTTCCTACAAGCAAGACTTCGTTTCAGGTAAGGGCAGTCACTTTTCAGCTCAAAGGAACTACAACTTTCACGGAGCTCACACGTTTCTCATCTTAACTGACAAGCATTGGATGTTACAGGACCAGTGCTTTGTGTCAGTTTCAGAAGAAGAGTTGGACTAGATATGGTCCTTATGTGTAGGAAACACCGTTCTTTTGTTCTCAGCACACTCACGTTTCCTTCTCTCTTAGAGAATCTAGAAAGAAAGAGCGTGCTCTCACTCTAAAGCAGAGTGTGAACCATGGATGAGAACTATGCTATGTGTTTGCCTTCAGAAATGGAGTTAAATGCCAGGATCTGAGTCTTCCTACAAGCAAGACTTCGTTTCAGGTAAGGGCAGTCACTTTTCTTCTCAAACGAACTACATCTTAAACTGAGCTCACACGTTTCTCATCTTAATTGACAAGCATTGGAAGTTAGAGGGTCAGTGCTTTGTATCAGTTTCAGAAGTAGATTTGGACTAGATATGGTCCATATGTGTAGGAAACACCGTTCTTTTGTTCTGGGCACACTCAGATTTCCTGCTGTCTTAGAGACTCTAGAAAGCAAGAGTGTGCTTCTCGCTCTAAAGCAGAGTGTGATCCATGGATGAAAACTATGCTGTGTGTTTCCCTTCAGAAAAGTAGTTAAATCCCAGACTCTATGTCTTCCCACAAGCAAGACTTCATTTCAGGTAAGGGCAGTCACTATTCAGCTCAAACGAACTACATCTTTCACGGAGCTCACACGTTTCTCATCTTAACTGACAAGCATTGGATGTTAGAGGGTCAGTGCTTTGTATCAGTTTCAGAAGCAGATTTGGACTACATATGGTACATATGTGTAGGAAACACCGATCTTTTGTTCTGGGCACACTCACGTTTCCTGCTGTCTTAGAGACTCTAGAAAGCAAGAGCGTGCTTCTCGCTCTAAAACAGAGTGTGATACATGAATGAGACTATGCTGTGTGTTTCTCTTCAGAAATGGAGTTAAATCCCATGCTCTATGTCTCCCTACAAGCAAGACTTCGTTTCAGGTAAGGGCAGTCACTTTCCTGCTCAAAGGAACTACATCGTTCACGAAGCTCACACGTTTCTCATCTTAACTGACAAGCATTGGATGTTAGATGACCAGTGCTTTGTATCACTTTCAGAAGCAGGGTTGGACTAGATATGGTCCGTATGTGTAGGAAACCCCGTTCTTTTGTTCTCAGCACACTCACGTTTCCTGCTGTCTTAGAGACTCTAGAAAACAAGAGCGTGCTTCTTTCTAAAGCAGAGTGTGATCCATGGATGAGAACTATGCTGTGTGTTTGCCTTCAGAAATGGCGTTAAATCCCAGGCTCTGAGTCTTCCTACAAGCAAGACATCGTTTCAAGTAAGGGCAGTCACTTTTCTGCTCAAAGGAACTACATCGTTCACTGAGCTCACACGTTTCTCATCTTAACTGACAAGCATTGGACGTTAGAGGGTCAGTGCTTTATATCAGTTTCAGAAGCAGATTTGGACTAGATATGGTCCATACGTGTAGGAAACACCATTCATTTGTTCTGGGCACACTCAGATTTCCTGCTGTCTTAGAGACTCTAGAAAGGAAGAGTGTGCTTCTCGCTCTAAAGCAGAGTGTGATTCATGGTTGAAAACTATGCTGTGTGTTTCCCTTCAGAAAAGTAGTTAAATCCCAGGCTCTATGTCTTCCTACAAGCAAGACTTCGTTTCAGTTAAGGGCAGTCACTTTTCAGCTCTAACGAACTCCATCTTTCACGGAACTCACACGTTTCTCATCTTAACAGACAAGCATTGGATGTTAGAGGACCAGTGCTTTGTATCAGTTTCAGAAGCAGAGTTCGACTAGATATGGTCCGTATGTGTAGGAAACACCGTTCTTTTGTTCTCAGCAAACTCATATTTCCTGCTGTATTAGAGACTCTAGCAAACAAGAGCTTGCTTCTCGCTTTAAAACAGAGTGTGATCCATGGATGAGCCTATGCTGTGTGTTTCACATCAGAAATGGAGTTAAATCCCATGCTCTGTGTCTCCCTACAAGCAAGACCTCGTTTCAGGTAAGGGCAGTCACTTTTCTGCTCAAACGAACTACATCGTTCACGAAGCTCACACGTTTCTCATCTTAACTGACAAGCATTGGATGTTAGAGGAACAGTGCTTTGTATCTGTTTCAGAAGCAGAGTTGGACTAGATATGGTCCCTATGTGTAGGAAACACCGTTCTTTTGTTCTCAGCACACTCACGTTTCCTGCTGGCTTAGAGACTTTAGAAAGCAAGAGCGTGCTTCTCGCTCTAAAGCTGAGTGTGATCCATGGATGAGAACACTGCTGTGTGTTTCACATCAGAAATGGAGTTAAATCCCAGGCTCTGAGTCTTCCTACAAGCAAGACTTCGTTTCAGGTAAGGGCAGTCACTTTTCTGCTCAAACGAACTACATCGTTCATGAAGCTCACACGTTTCTCATCTTAACTGCCAAGCATTGGATGTTAGAGGACCAGTGCTTTGTATCAGTTTCAGAAGAAGAGTTGGATTAGATATGGTCCGTATGTGTAGGAAACACCGTTCTTTTGTTCTCAGCACACTCACGTTTCCTGCTGTCTTAGAGACTCTAGAAAGCAAGAGCGTGCTTCTTTCTAAAGCAGAGTGTGATCCATGGATGAGAACTATGCTGTGTGTTTGCCTTCAGAAATGGAGTTAAATCCCAGGCTCTGAGTCTTCCTACAAGCAAGACTTCGTTTCAGGTAAGGGCAGTCACTTTTCTGCTCAAACGAACTACATCGTTCACTGAGCTCACACGTTTCTCATCTTAACTGACCAGCATTGGAAGTTAGAGGGTCAGTGCTTTGTATCAGTTTCAGAAGCAGATTTGGACTAGATATGGTCCATATGTGTAGGAAACACCATTTTTTTGTTCTGGGCACACTCAGATTTCCTGCTGTCTTTAGAGACTCTAGAAAGCAAGAGTGTGTTTCTCGCTCTAAAGCAGAGTGTGCTCCATGGATGAGAACACTGCTGTGTGTTTCACATCAGAAATGGAGTTAAATCCCAGGCTCTCAGTCTTCCTAAAAGGAAGACTTCGTTTCAGGTAAGGGCAGTCACTTTTCAGCTCAAACGAACTACATCTTTCACGGAGCTCACACGTTTCTCATGTTAACTGACAAGCATTGGATGTTAGAGGACCAGTGCATTCTATCAGTTTCAGAAGAAGATTTGGATTACATATAGTCCTTATGTGTAGGAAACACCGTTCTTTTGTTCTGGGCACACTCAGATTTCCTGCTGTCTTAGAGACTCTAGAAAGCAAGAGCATGCTTCTTGTTCTAACGCAGAGTGTGATCAATGGATGAGAACACTGCTGTGTGTTTCACGTCAGAAATGGAGTTAAATCCCAGGCTCTGAGTCTTCCTACAAGCAAGACTTCGTTTCAGGTAAGGGCAGTCAGTTTTCTGCTCAAACGAACTACATCGTTCACGAAGCTCACACCTTTCTCATCTTAACTGACAAGCTTTGGATGTTAGATGACCAGTGCTTTGTATCACTTTCAGAAGCAGGGTTGGACTAGATATGTTCCGTATGTGTAGGAAACCCCGTTCTTTTGTTCTCAGCACACTCACGTTTCCTGCTGTCTTAGAGACTCTAGAAAACAAGAGCGTGCTTCTTTCTAAAGCAGAGTGTGATCCATGGATGAGAACTATGCTGTGTGTTTGCCTTCAGAAAGGGAGTTAAATCCCAGGCTCTGAGTCTTCCTACAAGCAAGACTTCGTTTCAAGTAAGGGCAGTCACTTTTCTGCTAAAAGGAACTACATCGTTCACTGAGCTCACACGTTTCTCATCTTAACTGACAAGCATTGGAAGTTAGAGGGTCAGTGCTTTGTATCAGTTTAGAAGCAGATTTGGACTAGATATGGTCCATATGTGTAGGAAACACCGTTCTTTTGTTCTGGGCACACTCAGATTTCCTGCTGTCTTAGAGACTCTAGAAAGCAAGAGTGTGCTTCTCGCTCTAAAGCTGAGTGTGATCCATGGATGAAAACTATGCTGTGTGTATCCCTTCAGAAAAGTAGTTAAATCCCATGCTCTATGTATTCCCACAAGCAAGACTTCGTTTCAGGTAAGGGCAGTCACTTTTCAGCTCAAACGAACTACATCGTTCACGAAATTCACACGTTTCTCATCTTAATTGAGAAGCATTGGATGTTAGAGGACAAGTGCTTTGTTTCAGTTTCAGAGGAAGAGTTGGACTAGATATGGTCCGTATGTGTAGGAAACACCGTTCTTTTGTTCTCAGCACACTCACGTTTCCTGCTGTCTTAGAGACTTTAGAAAGCAAGAGCATTCATCTCGCTCTAAAGCACAGTGTGATCAATGGATGATTACACTGCTGTGTGTTTTACCTCAGAAATAGAGTTAAATCCCATGCTCTGAGTCTTCCTACAAGAAAGACTTCAATTCAGGTAAGGGGAGTCACTTTTCTGCTCAAACGAACTACAACGTTCACGAAGCTCACACGTTTCTCATCTTAACTGACAAGCATTGGATGTTAGAGGACCAGTGCTTTGTATCAGTTTCAGAAGCAGAGTTGGACTAGATATGGTCCGTATGTGTAGGAAACACCGTTCTTTTGTTCTCAGCAAACTCACGTTTCCTTCTGTCTTAGAGAATCTCGAAAGAAAGAGCGTGCTCTCACTCTAAAGCAGAGTGTGAACCATGGATGAGAACTATGCTATGTGTTTGCCTTCAGAAATGGAGTTAAATGCCAGGATCTGAGTCTTCCTACAAGCAAGACTTCGTTTCAGGTAAGGGCAGTCACTTTTCTTCTCAAACGAACTACATCTTAAACTGAGCTCACACGTTTCTCATCTTAATTGACAAGCATTGGAAGTTAGAGGGTCAGTGCTTTGTATCAGTTTCAGAAGTAGATTTGGACTAGATATGGTCCATATGTGTAGGAAACACCGTTCTTTTGTTCTGGGCACACTCAGATTTCCTGCTGTCTTAGAGACTCTAGAAAGCAAGAGTGTGCTTCTCGCTCTAAAGCAGAGTGTGATCCATGGATGAAAACTATGCTGTGTGTTTCCCTTCAGAAAAGTAGTTAAATCCCAGACTCTATGTCTTCCCACAAGCAAGACTTCATTTCAGGTAAGGGCAGTCACTTTTCAGCTCAAACGAACTACATCTTTCACGGAGCTCACACGTTTCTCATCTTAACAGACAAGCATTGGATGTTAGAAGACCAGTGCTTTGTGTCAGTTTCAGAAGCAGAATTCGACTAGATATGGTCCGTATATGTAGACAACACCCTTCTTTTGATCTCAGCAAACTCATATTTCCTGCTGTCTTAGAGACTCTAGAAAGCAAGAGCATGCTTCTTGTTCTAACGCAGAGTGTGATCAATGGATGAGAACACTGCTGTGTGTTTCACTTCAGAAATGGAGTTAAATCTCAGGCTCTGAGTCTTCCTACAAGCAAGACTTCGTTTCAGGTAAGGGCAGTCAGTTTTGTGCTCAAACGAACTACATCGTTCACGAAGCTCACACGTTTCTCATCTTAACTGACAAGCATTGGATGTTCGAGGGTCAGTGCTTTGTATCAGTTTCAGAAGCAGATTTGGACTACATATGGTACATATGTGTAGGAAACACCGATCTTTTGTTCTGGGCACACTCACGTTTCCTGCTGTCTTAGAGACTCTAGAAAGCAAGAGCGTGCTTCTCGCTCTAAAACAGAGTGTGATACATGAATGAGACTATGCTGTGTGTTTCTCTTCAGAAATGGAGTTAAATCCCATGCTCTATGTCTCCCTACAAGCAAGACTTCGTTTCAGGTAAGGGCAGTCACTTTCCTGCTCAAAGGAACTACATCGTTCACGAAGCTCACACGTTTCTCATCTTAACTGACAAGCATTGGATGTTAGATGACCAGTGCTTTGTATCACTTTCAGAAGCAGGGTTGGACTAGATATGGTCCTTATGTGTAGGAAACCCCGTTCTTTTGTTCTCAGCACACTCACGTTTCCTGCTGTCTTAGAGACTCTAGAAAACAAGAGCGTGCTTCTTTCTAAAGCAGAGTGTGATCCATGGATGAGAACTATGCTGTGTGTTTGCCTTCAGAAATGGCGTTAAATCCCAGGCTCTGAGTCTTCCTACAAGCAAGACATCGTTTCAAGTAAGGGCAGTCACTTTTCTGCTCAAAGGAACTACATCGTTCACTGAGCTCACACGTTTCTCATCTTAACTGACAAGCATTGGAAGTTAGAGGGTCAGTGCTTTATATCAGTTTCAGACGCAGATTTGGACTAGATATGGTCCATACGTGTAGGAAACACCGTTCTTTTGTTCTGGGCACACTCAGATTTCCTGCTGTCTTAGAGACTCTAGAAAGGAAGAGTGTGCTTCTCGCTCTAAAGCAGAGTGTGATCCATGGTTGAAAACTATGCTGTGTGTTTCCCTTCAGAAAAGTAGTTAAATTCCAGGCTCTATGTCTTCCTACAAGCAAGACTTCGTTTCAGTTAAGGGCAGTCACTTTTCAGCTCTAACGAACTCCATCTTTCACGGAACTCACACGTTTCTCATCTTAACAGACAAGCATTGGATGTTAGAGGACCAGTGCTTTGTATCAGTTTCAGAAGCAGAGTTCGACTAGATATGGTCCGTATGTGTAGGAAACACCGTTCTTTTGTTCTCAGCAAACTCATATTTCCTGCTGTATTAGAGACTCTAGAAAGCAAGAGCGTGCTTCTCGCTTTAAAACAGAGTGTGATCCATGGATGAGACTATGCTGTGTGTTTCACATCAGAAATGGAGTTAAATCCCATGCTCTGTGTCTCCCTACAAGCAAGACCTCGTTTCAGGTAAGGGCAGTCACTTTTCTGCTCAAACGAACTACATCGTTCACGAAGCTCACACGTTTCTCATCTTAACTGACAAGCATTGGATGTTAGAGGAACAGTGCTTTGTATCTGTTTCAGAAGCAGAGTTGGACTAGATATGGTCCCTATGTGTAGGAAACACCGTTCTTTTGTTCTCAGCACACTCACGTTTCCTGCTGGCTTAGAGACTTTAGAAAGCAAGAGCGTGCTTCTCGCTCTAAAGCTGAGTGTGATCCATGGATGAGAACACTGCTGTGTGTTTCACATCAGAAATGGAGTTAAATCCCAGGCTCTGAGTCTTCCTACAAGCAAGACTTCGTTTCAGGTAAGGGCAGTCACTTTTCTGCTCAAACGAACTACATCGTTCATGAAGCTCACACGTTTCTCATCTTAACTGCCAAGCATTGGATGTTAGAGGACCAGTGCTTTGTATCAGTTTCAGAAGAAGAGTTGGATTAGATATGGTCCGTATGTGTAGGAAACACCGTTCTTTTGTTCTCAGCACACTCACGTTTCCTGCTGTCTTAGAGACTCTAGAAAGCAAGAGCGTGCTTCTTTCTAAAGCAGAGTGTGATCCATGGATGAGAACTATGCTGTGTGTTTGCCTTCAGAAATGGAGTTAAATCCCAGGCTCTGAGTCTTCCTACAAGCAAGACTTCGTTTCAGGTAAGGGCAGTCACTTTTCTGCTCAAACGAACTACATCGTTCACGAAATTCACACGTTTCTCATCTTAATTGAGAAGCATTGGATGTTAGAGGACAAGTGCTTTGTTTCAGTTTCAGAGGAAGAGTTGGACTAGATATGGTCCGTATGTGTAGGAAACACCGTTCTTTTGTTCTCAGCACACTCACGTTTCCTGCTGTCTTAGAGACTTTAGAAAGCAAGAGCATTCATCTCGCTCTAAAGCACAGTGTGATCAATGGATGATTACACTGCTGTGTGTTTTACCTCAGAAATAGAGTTAAATCCCATGCTCTGAGTCTTCCTACAAGAAAGACTTCAATTCAGGTAAGGGGAGTCACTTTTCTGCTCAAACGAACTACAACGTTCACGAAGCTCACACGTTTCTCATCTTAACTGACAAGCATTGGATGTTAGAGGACCAGTGCTTTGTATCAGTTTCAGAAGCAGAGTTGGACTAGATATGGTCCGTATGTGTAGGAAACACCGTTCTTTTGTTCTCAGCAAACTCACGTTTCCTTCTGTCTTAGAGAATCTCGAAAGAAAGAGCGTGCTCTCACTCTAAAGCAGAGTGTGAACCATGGATGAGAACTATGCTATGTGTTTGCCTTCAGAAATGGAGTTAAATGCCAGGATCTGAGTCTTCCTACAAGCAAGACTTCGTTTCAGGTAAGGGCAGTCACTTTTCTTCTCAAACGAACTACATCTTAAACTGAGCTCACACGTTTCTCATCTTAATTGACAAGCATTGGAAGTTAGAGGGTCAGTGCTTTGTATCAGTTTCAGAAGTAGATTTGGACTAGATATGGTCCATATGTGTAGGAAACACCGTTCTTTTGTTCTGGGCACACTCAGATTTCCTGCTGTCTTAGAGACTCTAGAAAGCAAGAGTGTGCTTCTCGCTCTAAAGCAGAGTGTGATCCATGGATGAAAACTATGCTGTGTGTTTCCCTTCAGAAAAGTAGTTAAATCCCAGACTCTATGTCTTCCCACAAGCAAGACTTCATTTCAGGTAAGGGCAGTCACTTTTCAGCTCAAACGAACTACATCTTTCACGGAGCTCACACGTTTCTCATCTTAACAGACAAGCATTGGATGTTAGAAGACCAGTGCTTTGTGTCAGTTTCAGAAGCAGAATTCGACTAGATATGGTCCGTATATGTAGACAACACCCTTCTTTTGATCTCAGCAAACTCATATTTCCTGCTGTCTTAGAGACTCTAGAAAGCAAGAGCATGCTTCTTGTTCTAACGCAGAGTGTGATCAATGGATGAGAACACTGCTGTGTGTTTCACTTCAGAAATGGAGTTAAATCTCAGGCTCTGAGTCTTCCTACAAGCAAGACTTCGTTTCAGGTAAGGGCAGTCAGTTTTGTGCTCAAACGAACTACATCGTTCACGAAGCTCACACGTTTCTCATCTTAACTGACAAGCATTGGATGTTCGAGGGTCAGTGCTTTGTATCAGTTTCAGAAGCAGATTTGGACTACATATGGTACATATGTGTAGGAAACACCGATCTTTTGTTCTGGGCACACTCACGTTTCCTGCTGTCTTAGAGACTCTAGAAAGCAAGAGCGTGCTTCTCGCTCTAAAACAGAGTGTGATACATGAATGAGACTATGCTGTGTGTTTCTCTTCAGAAATGGAGTTAAATCCCATGCTCTATGTCTCCCTACAAGCAAGACTTCGTTTCAGGTAAGGGCAGTCACTTTCCTGCTCAAAGGAACTACATCGTTCACGAAGCTCACACGTTTCTCATCTTAACTGACAAGCATTGGATGTTAGATGACCAGTGCTTTGTATCACTTTCAGAAGCAGGGTTGGACTAGATATGGTCCTTATGTGTAGGAAACCCCGTTCTTTTGTTCTCAGCACACTCACGTTTCCTGCTGTCTTAGAGACTCTAGAAAACAAGAGCGTGCTTCTTTCTAAAGCAGAGTGTGATCCATGGATGAGAACTATGCTGTGTGTTTGCCTTCAGAAATGGCGTTAAATCCCAGGCTCTGAGTCTTCCTACAAGCAAGACATCGTTTCAAGTAAGGGCAGTCACTTTTCTGCTCAAAGGAACTACATCGTTCACTGAGCTCACACGTTTCTCATCTTAACTGACAAGCATTGGAAGTTAGAGGGTCAGTGCTTTATATCAGTTTCAGACGCAGATTTGGACTAGATATGGTCCATACGTGTAGGAAACACCGTTCTTTTGTTCTGGGCACACTCAGATTTCCTGCTGTCTTAGAGACTCTAGAAAGGAAGAGTGTGCTTCTCGCTCTAAAGCAGAGTGTGATCCATGGTTGAAAACTATGCTGTGTGTTTCCCTTCAGAAAAGTAGTTAAATTCCAGGCTCTATGTCTTCCTACAAGCAAGACTTCGTTTCAGTTAAGGGCAGTCACTTTTCAGCTCTAACGAACTCCATCTTTCACGGAACTCACACGTTTCTCATCTTAACAGACAAGCATTGGATGTTAGAGGACCAGTGCTTTGTATCAGTTTCAGAAGCAGAGTTCGACTAGATATGGTCCGTATGTGTAGGAAACACCGTTCTTTTGTTCTCAGCAAACTCATATTTCCTGCTGTATTAGAGACTCTAGAAAGCAAGAGCGTGCTTCTCGCTTTAAAACAGAGTGTGATCCATGGATGAGACTATGCTGTGTGTTTCACATCAGAAATGGAGTTAAATCCCATGCTCTGTGTCTCCCTACAAGCAAGACCTCGTTTCAGGTAAGGGCAGTCACTTTTCTGCTCAAACGAACTACATCGTTCACGAAGCTCACACGTTTCTCATCTTAACTGACAAGCATTGGATGTTAGAGGAACAGTGCTTTGTATCTGTTTCAGAAGCAGAGTTGGACTAGATATGGTCCCTATGTGTAGGAAACACCGTTCTTTTGTTCTCAGCACACTCACGTTTCCTGCTGGCTTAGAGACTTTAGAAAGCAAGAGCGTGCTTCTCGCTCTAAAGCTGAGTGTGATCCATGGATGAGAACACTGCTGTGTGTTTCACATCAGAAATGGAGTTAAATCCCAGGCTCTGAGTCTTCCTACAAGCAAGACTTCGTTTCAGGTAAGGGCAGTCACTTTTCTGCTCAAACGAACTACATCGTTCATGAAGCTCACACGTTTCTCATCTTAACTGCCAAGCATTGGATGTTAGAGGACCAGTGCTTTGTATCAGTTTCAGAAGAAGAGTTGGATTAGATATGGTCCGTATGTGTAGGAAACACCGTTCTTTTGTTCTCAGCACACTCACGTTTCCTGCTGTCTTAGAGACTCTAGAAAGCAAGAGCGTGCTTCTTTCTAAAGCAGAGTGTGATCCATGGATGAGAACTATGCTGTGTGTTTGCCTTCAGAAATGGAGTTAAATCCCAGGCTCTGAGTCTTCCTACAAGCAAGACTTCGTTTCAGGTAAGGGCAGTCACCTTTCTGCTCAAACGAACTACATCGTTCACTGAGCTCACACGTTTCTCATCTTAACTGACCAGCATTGGAAGTTAGAGGGTCAGTGCTTTGTATCAGTTTCAGAAGCAGATTTGGACTAGATATGGTCCATATGTGTAGGAAACACCATTTTTTTGTTCTGGGCACACTCAGATTTCCTGCTGTCTTTAGAGACTCTAGAAAGCAAGAGTGTGTTTCTTGCTCTAAAGCAGAGTGTGCTCCATGGATGAGAACACTGCTGTGTGTTTCACATCAGAAATGGAGTTAAATCCCAGGCTCTCAGTCTTCCTAAAAGGAAGACTTCGTTTCAGGTAAGGGCAGTCACTTTTCAGCTCAAACGAACTACATCTTTCACGGAGCTCACACGTTTCTCATGTTAACTGACAAGCATTGGATGTTAGAGGACCAGTGCATTCTATCAGTTTCAGAAGAAGATTTGGATTACATATAGTCCTTATGTGTAGGAAACACCGTTCTTTTGTTCTGGGCACACTCAGATTTCCTGCTGTCTTAGAGACTCTAGAAAGCAAGAGCATGCTTCTTGTTCTAACGCAGAGTGTGATCAATGGATGAGAACACTGCTGTGTGTTTCACTTCAGAAATGGAGTTAAATCCCAGGCTCTGAGTCTTCCTACAAGCAAGACTTCGTTTCAGGTAAGGGCAGTCAGTTTTCTGCTCAAACGAACTACATCGTTCACAAAGCTCACACCTTTCTCATCTTAACTGACAAGCATTGGATGTTAGATGACCAGTGCTTTGTATCACTTTCAGAAGCAGGGTTGGACTAGATATGTTCCGTATGTGTAGGAAACCCCGTTCTTTTGTTCTCAGCACACTCACGTTTCCTGCTGTCTTAGAGACTCTAGAAAACAAGAGCGTGCTTCTTTCTAAAGCAGAGTGTGATCCATGGATGAGAACTATGCTGTGTGTTTGCCTTCAGAAATGGAGTTAAATCCCAGGCTCTGAGTCTTCCTACAAGCAAGACTTCGTTTCAAGTAAGGGCAGTCACTTTTCTGCTAAAAGGAACTACATCGTTCACTGAGCTCACACGTTTCTCATCTTAACTGACAAGCATTGGAAGTTAGAGGGTCAGTGCTTTGTATCAGTTTCAGAAGCAGATTTGGACTAGATATGGTCCATATGTGTGGGAAACACCGTTCTTTTGTTCTGGGCACACTCAGATTTCCTGCTGTCTTAGAGACTCTAGAAAGCAAGCGTGTGCTTCTCGCTCTAAAGCTGAGTGTGATCCATGGATGAAAACTATGCTGTGTGTATCCCTTCAGAAAAGTAGTTAAATCCCATGCTCTATGTCTTCCCACAAGCAAGACTTCGTTTCAGGTAAGGGCAGTCACTTTTCAGCTCAAACGAACTACATCGTTGACGAAATTCACACGTTTCTCATCTTAATTGAGAAGCATTGGATGTTAGAGGACAAGTGCTTTGTTTCAGTTTCAGAGGAAGAGTTGGACTAGATATGGTCCGTATGTGTAGGAAACACCGTTCTTTTGTTCTCAGCACACTCACGTTTCCTGCTGTCTTAGAGACTTTAGAAAGCAAGAGCATTCATCTCGCTCTAAAGCACAGTGTGATCAATGGATGATTACACTGCTGTGTGTTTTACCTCAGAAATAGAGTTAAATCCCATGCTCTGAGTCTTCCTACAAGAAAGACTTCAATTCAGGTAAGGGGAGTCACTTTTCTGCTCAAACGAACTACATCGTTCACGAAGCTCACACGTTTCTCATCTTAACTGACAAGCATTGGATGTTAGAGGACCAGTGCTTTGTATCAGTTTCAGAAGCAGAGTTGGACTAGATATGGTCCATATGTGTAGGAAACACCATTGTTTTGTTCTGGGCACACTCAGATTTCCTGCTGTCTTAGAGACTCTAGAAAGCAAGAGTGTGCTTCTCGCTCTAAAGCAGAGTGTGCTCCATGGATGAGAACACTGCTGTGTGTTTCACATCAGAAATGGAGTTAAATCCCAGGCTCTGAGTCTTCCTACAAGCAAGACTTCGTTTCAGTTAAGGGCAGTCACTTTTCTTCTCAAACGAACTACATCGTTCATGAAGCTCACACGTTTCTCATCTTAACTGCCAAGCATTGGATGTTAGAGGACCAGTGCTTTGTATCAGTTTCAGAAGAAGAGTTGGATTAGATATGGTCCGTATGTGTAGGAAACACCGTTCTTTTGTTCTCAGCACACTCACGTTTCCTGCTGTCTTAGAGACTCTAGAAAGCAAGAGCGTGCTTCTTTCTAAAGCAGAGTGTGATCCATGGATGAGAACTATGCTGTGTGTTTGCCTTCAGAAATGGAGTTAAATCCCAGGCTCTGAGTCTTCCTACAAGCAAGACTTCGTTTCAGGTAAGGGCAGTCACCTTTCTGCTCAAACGAACTACATCGTTCACTGAGCTCACACGTTTCTCATCTTAACTGACCAGCATTGGAAGTTAGAGGGTCAGTGCTTTGTATCAGTTTCAGAAGCAGATTTGGACTAGATATGGTCCATATGTGTAGGAAACACCATTTTTTTGTTCTGGGCACACTCAGATTTCCTGCTGTCTTTAGAGACTCTAGAAAGCAAGAGTGTGTTTCTTGCTCTAAAGCAGAGTGTGCTCCATGGATGAGAACACTGCTGTGTGTTTCACATCAGAAATGGAGTTAAATCCCAGGCTCTCAGTCTTCCTAAAAGGAAGACTTCGTTTCAGGTAAGGGCAGTCACTTTTCAGCTCAAACGAACTACATCTTTCACGGAGCTCACACGTTTCTCATGTTAACTGACAAGCATTGGATGTTAGAGGACCAGTGCATTCTATCAGTTTCAGAAGAAGATTTGGATTACATATAGTCCTTATGTGTAGGAAACACCGTTCTTTTGTTCTGGGCACACTCAGATTTCCTGCTGTCTTAGAGACTCTAGAAAGCAAGAGCATGCTTCTTGTTCTAACGCAGAGTGTGATCAATGGATGAGAACACTGCTGTGTGTTTCACTTCAGAAATGGAGTTAAATCCCAGGCTCTGAGTCTTCCTACAAGCAAGACTTCGTTTCAGGTAAGGGCAGTCAGTTTTCTGCTCAAACGAACTACATCGTTCACGAAGCTCACACCTTTCTCATCTTAACTGACAAGCATTGGATGTTAGATGACCAGTGCTTTGTATCACTTTCAGAAGCAGGGTTGGACTAGATATGTTCCGTATGTGTAGGAAACCCCGTTCTTTTGTTCTCAGCACACTCACGTTTCCTGCTGTCTTAGAGACTCTAGAAAACAAGAGCGTGCTTCTTTCTAAAGCAGAGTGTGATCCATGGATGAGAACTATGCTGTGTGTTTGCCTTCAGAAATGGAGTTAAATCCCAGGCTCTGAGTCTTCCTACAAGCAAGACTTCGTTTCAAGTAAGGGCAGTCACTTTTCTGCTAAAAGGAACTACATCGTTCACTGAGCTCACACGTTTCTCATCTTAACTGACAAGCATTGGAAGTTAGAGGGTCAGTGCTTTGTATCAGTTTCAGAAGCAGATTTGGACTAGATATGGTCCATATGTGTGGGAAACACCGTTCTTTTGTTCTGGGCACACTCAGATTTCCTGCTGTCTTAGAGACTCTAGAAAGCAAGCGTGTGCTTCTCGCTCTAAAGCTGAGTGTGATCCATGGATGAAAACTATGCTGTGTGTATCCCTTCAGAAAAGTAGTTAAATCCCATGCTCTATGTCTTCCCACAAGCAAGACTTCGTTTCAGGTAAGGGCAGTCACTTTTCAGCTCAAACGAACTACATCGTTGACGAAATTCACACGTTTCTCATCTTAATTGAGAAGCATTGGATGTTAGAGGACAAGTGCTTTGTTTCAGTTTCAGAGGAAGAGTTGGACTAGATATGGTCCGTATGTGTAGGAAACACCGTTCTTTTGTTCTCAGCACACTCACGTTTCCTGCTGTCTTAGAGACTTTAGAAAGCAAGAGCATTCATCTCGCTCTAAAGCACAGTGTGATCAATGGATGATTACACTGCTGTGTGTTTTACCTCAGAAATAGAGTTAAATCCCATGCTCTGAGTCTTCCTACAAGAAAGACTTCAATTCAGGCAAGGGGAGTCACTTTTCTGCTCAAACGAACTACATCGTTCACGAAGCTCACACGTTTCTCATCTTAACTGACAAGCATTGGATGTTAGAGGACCAGTGCTTTGTATCAGTTTCAGAAGCAGAGTTGGACTAGATATGGTCCATATGTGTAGGAAACACCATTGTTTTGTTCTGGGCACACTCAGATTTCCTGCTGTCTTTAGAGACTCTAGAAAGCAAGAGTGTGTTTCTCGCTCCAAAGCAGAGTGTGCTCCATGGATGAGAACACTGCTGTGTGTTTCACATCAGAAATGGAGTTAAATCCCAGGCTCTCAGTCTTCCTAAAAGGAAGACTTCGTTTCAGGTAAGGGCAGTCACTTTTCAGCTCAAACGAACTACATCTTTCACGGAGCTCACACGTTTCTCATCTTAACTGACAAGCATTGGATGTTAGAGGACCAGTGCATTCTATCAGTTTCAGAAGAAGATTTGGATTACATATAGTCCTTATGTGTAGGAAACACCGTTCTTTTGTTCTGGGCACACTCAGATTTCCTGCTGTCTTAGAGACTCTAGAAAGCAAGAGTGTGCTTCTCGCTCTAAAGCAGAGTGTGATCCATGGTTGAAAACTATGCTGTGTGTTTCACTTCAGAAATGGAGTTAAATCCCAGGCTCTGAGTCTTCCTACAAGCAAGACTTCGTTTCAGGTAAGGGCAGTCACTTTTCTGCTCAAATGAACTACATAGTTCACTGAGCTCACACGTTTCTCATCTTAACTGACAAGCATTTGAAGTTAGAGGGTCAGTGCTTTGTATCAGTTTCAGAAGCAGATTTGGACTAGATATGGTCCATATGTGTAGGAAACACCGTTGTTTTGTTCTGAGCACTCTCAGATTTCCTGCTGTCTTAGAGACTCTAGAAAGCAAGACTGTGCTTCTCGCCCTAAAGCAGAGTGTGATCCATGGATGAGAACACTGCTGTGTGTTTCACATCAGAAATGGAGATAAATCCCAGGCTCTGAGTCTTCCTACAAGCAAGACTTCGTTTCAGGTAAGGGCAGTCACTTTTCAGCTCAAACGAACTACATCTTTCACGGAGTTCACACGTTTCTCATCTTACCGGACAAGCATTGGATGTTAGAGGACCTGTTCTTTGTATCAGTTTCAGAAGAAGAGTTGGACTAGATATGGTCCGTATGTGTAGGAAACACCGTTCTTTTTTTCTCAGCACACTCACGTTACCTGCTGTCTTAGAGACTCTAGAAAGCAAGAGCGTGCTTCTCGCTCTAAATCAGAGTGTGATCCATGGATGAGAACTATGCTATGTGTTTGCCTTCAGAAATGGAGTTAAATCCCAGGCTCTGAGTCTTCCTACAAGCAAGACTTCGTTTCAGGTAAGGGCAGTCAGTTTTGTGCTCAAACGAACTACATCGTTCACGAAGCTCACACGTTTCTCATCTTAACTGACAAGCATTGGATGTTAGAGGGTCAGTGCTTTGTATCAGTTTCAGTAGCAAATTTGGACTACATATGGTCCATATGTGTAGGAAACACCGATCCTTTGTTCTGGGCACACTCACGTTTCCTGCTGTCTTAGAGACTCTAGAAAGCAAGAGCGTGCTTCTCGCTCTAAAACAGAGTGTGATACATGGATGAGACTATGCTGTGTGTTTCTCTTCAGAAATGGAGTTAAATCCCATGCTCTATGTCTCCCTACAAGCAAGACTTCGTTTCAGTTAAGGGCAGTCACTTTTCTGCTCAAAGGAACTACATCGTTCACAAAGCTCACACGTTTCTCATCTTAACTGACAAGCATTGGATGTTAGAGGACCAGTGCTTTGTATCTGTTTCAGAAGCCAGGTTGGACTAGATATGGTCCATATGTGTAGGAAACACTGTTCTTTTGTTCTGGGCACACTCAGATTTCCTGTAGTCTTAGAGAGTCTAGAAAGCAAGAGTGTGTTTCTTGCTCTAAAGCAGAGTGTGATCCATGGATGAAAACTATGCTGTGTGTTTCCCTTTAGAAAAGTAGTTAAATCCCAGCCTCTATGTCTTCCTACAAGCAAGACTTCGTTTCAGGTAAGGGCAGTCACTTTTCAGCTCAAACGAACTACATATTTCACGGAGCTCACACGTTGCTCATTTTAACGGACAAGCATTGGATGTTAGAGGAGCAGTGCTTTGTATCTGTTTCAGAAGCAGAGTTGGACTAGATATGGTCCATATGTGTAGGAAACACCGTTCTTTTGTTCTCAGCAAACTCAAGTTTCCTGCTGTCTTAGAGACTCTAGAAAGCAAGATCGTGCTTCTTGTTCTAAAGCAGAGTGTGATCAATGGATGAGAACACTGCTGTGTGTTTCACTTCAGAAATGGAGTTAAATCCCATGCTCTGAGTCTTCCTACAAGCAAGACTTCAATTCAGGTAAGGGCAGTCACTTTTCTGCTCAAACGAACTACATCGTTCACGAAGCTCACACGTTTCTCATCTTAACTGACAAGCATTGGATGTTAGAGGACCAGTGCTTTGTATCAGTTAAAGAAGCAGAGTTGGACTAGATATGGTCCGTATGTGTAGGAAACACCGTTCTTTTGTTCTCAGCAAACTCACGTTTCCTGCTGTCTTAGAGACTCTAGAAAGCAAGATCGTGCTTCTTGTTCTAAAGCAGAGTGTGATCAATGGATGAGAACACAGTTGTGTGTTTCACTTCAGAAATGGAGTTAAATCCCAGGCTCTGAGTCTTCCTACAAGCAAGACTTCGTTTCAAGTAAGGGCAGTCACTTTTCTGCTTAAACGAACTACATCGTTCACTGAGCTCACACGTTTCTCAAATTAACTGACAAGCATTGGAAGTTAGAGGGTCAGTGCTTTGTATCAGTTTCAGAAGCAGATGTGGACTAGATATGGTCCATATGTGTAGGAAACACCATTGTTTTGTTCTGAGCACTCTCAGATTTCCTGCTGTCTTAGAGACTCTAGAAAGCAAGAGTGTGCTTCTCGCTCTAAAGCAGAGGGTGATCCATGGATGAGAACACTGCTGTGTGTTTCACATCAGAAATGGAGTTAAATCCCAGGCTCTGAGTCTTCCTACAAGCAAGACTTCGTTTCAGGTAAGGGCAGTCACTTTTCAGCTCAAACGAACTACATCTTTCACGGAGTTCACACGTTTCTCATCTTACCCGACAAGCATTGGATGTTAGAGGACCTGCGCTTTGTATCAGTTTCAGAAGAAGAGTTGGACTAGATATGGTCCGTATGTGTAGGAAACACCGTTCTTTTTTTCTCAGCACACTCACGTTTCCTGCTGTCTTAGAGACTCTAGAAAGCAAGAGCGTGCTTCTCGCTCTAAATCAGAGTGTGATCCATGGATGAGAACTATGCTATGTGTTTGCCTTCAGAAATGGAGTTAAATCCCAGGCTCTGAGTCTTCCTACAAGCAAGACTTCGTTTCAGGTAAGGGCAGTCAGTTTTGTGCTCAAACGAACTACATCGTTCACGAAGCTCACACGTTTCTCATCTTAACTGACAAGCATTGGATGTTAGAGGGTCAGTGCTTTGTATCAGTTTCAGTAGCAAATTTGGACTACATATGGTCCATATGTGTAGGAAACACCGATCTTTTGTTCTGGGCACACTCACGTTTCCTGCTGTCTTAGAGACTCTAGAAAGCAAGAGCGTGCTTCTCGCTCTAAAACAGAGTGTGATACATGGATGAGACTATGCTGTGTGTTTCTCTTCAGTAATGGAGTTAAATCCCATGCTCTATGTCTCCCTACAAGCAAGACTTCGTTTCAGTTAAGGGCAGTCACTTTTCTGCTCAAAGGAACTACATCGTTCCCGAAGCTCACACGTTTCTCATCTTAACTGACAAGCATTGGATGTTAGAGGACCACTGCTTTGTATCTGTTTCAGAAGCCGAGTTGGACTAGATATGGTCTATATGTGTAGGAAACACTGTTCTTTTGTTCTGGGCACACTCAGATTTCCTGTAGTCTTAGAGAGTCTAGAAAGCAAGAGTGTGTTATTTGCTCTAAAGCAGAGTGTGATCCATGGATGAAAACTATGCTGTGTGTTTCCCTTCAGAAAAGTAGTTAAATCCCAGCCTCTATGTCTTCCTACAAGCAAGACTTCGTTTCAGGTAAGGGCAGGCACTTTTCAGCTCAAACGAACTACATATTTCACGGAGCTCACACGTTGCTCATCTTAACGGACAAGCATTGGATGTTAGAGAACCAGTGCTTTGTATCTGTTTCAGAAGCAGAGTTGGACTAGATATGGTCCATATGTGTAGGAAACACCGTTCTTTTGTTCTCAGCAAACTCACGTTTCCTGCTGTCTTAGAGACTCTAGAAAGCAAGATCGTGCTTCTTGTTCTAAAGCAGAGTGTGATCAATGAATGAGAACACTGCTGTGTGTTTCACTTCAGAAATGGAGTTAAATCCCAGGCTCTGAGTCTTCCTACAAGCAAGACTTCGTTTCAGGTAAGGGCAGTCAGTTTTCTGCTCAAACGAACTACATCGTTCACTGAGCTCACACGTTTCTCATCTTAACTGACAAGCATTGGAAGTTAGAGGGTCAGTGCTTTGTATCAGTTTCAGAAGCAGATGTGGACTATATGGTCCATATGTGTAGGAAACACCATTGTTTTGTTCTGGGCACTCTCAGATTTCCTGCTGTCTTAGAGACTCTAGAAAGCAAGAGTGTGCTTCTCGCTCTAAAGCAGAGTGTGATCCATGGATGAGAACACTGCTGTGTGTTTCACATCAGAAATGGAGTTAAATCCCAGGCTCTGAGTCTTCCTACAAGCAAGACTTCGTTTCAGGTAAGGGCAGTCACTTTTCAGCTCAAACGAACTACATATTTCACGGAGCTCACACGTTTCTCATCTTAACGGACAAGCATTGGATGTTAGAGGACGAGTGCTTTGTATCTGTTTCAGAAGCAGAGTTGGACTATATATGGTCCATATGTGTAGGAAACACCGTTCTTTTGTTCTCAGCGAACTCACGTTTCCTGCTGTCTTAGAGAGTCTAGAAAGCAAGATCGTGCTTCTCTTTCTAAAGCAGAGTGTGATCAATGGATGAGAACACTGCTGCGTGTTTCACTTCAGAAATGGAGTTAAATCCCAGGCTCTGAGTCTTCCTACAAGCAAGACTTCGTTTCAGGTAAGGGCAGTCTCTTTTCTGCTCAAACGAACTACATCGTTCACGAAATTCACACGTTTCTCATCTTAATTGAGAATCATTGGATGTTAGAGGACCAGTGCTTTGTTTTAGTATCAGAGGAAGAGTTGGACTAGATATGGTCCGTATGTGTAGGAAACACCATTCTTTTGTTCTCAGCACACTCACGTTTCCTGCTGTCTTAGAGACTTTAGAAAGCAAGAGCATGCTTCTCGCTCTAAAGCAGAGTGTGATCAATGGATGATTACACTGCTGTGTGTTTTACTTCAGAAATGGAGTTAAATCCCATGCTCTGAGTCTTCCTACAAGCAAGACTTCAATTCAGGTAAGGGGAGTCACTTTTCTGCTCAAACGAACTACATCGTTCAGGAAGCTCACACGTTTCTCATCTTAACTGACAAGCATTGGATGTTAGAGGACCAGTGCTTTGTATCAGTTAAAGAAGCAGAGTTGGACTAGATATGGTCTGTATGTGTAGGAAACACCGTTCTTTTGTTCTCAGCAAACTCACGTTTCCTGCTGTCTTAGAGACTCTAGAAAGCAAGATCGTGCTTCTTGTTCTAATGCAGAGTGTGATCAATGGATGAGAACACAGTTGTGTGTTTCACTTCAGAAATGGAGTTAAATCCCAGGCTCTGAGTCTTCCTACAAGCAAGACTTCATTTCAGGTAAGGGCAGTCACTTTTCTGCTCAAACGAACTACATCTTTCACGGAGCTCAAACGTTTCTCATCTTAACTGACAAGCATTGGATGTTAGAGGACCAGTGCATTCTATCAGTTTCAGAAGAAGATTTGGATTACATATAGTCCTTATGTGTAGGAAACACCGTTCTTTTGTTCTGGGCACACTCAGATTTCCTGCTGTCTTAGAGACTCTAGAAAGCAAGAGCATGCTTCTTGTTCTAACGCAGAGTGTGATCAATGGATGAGAACACTGCTGTGTGTTTCACTTCAGAAATGGCGTTAAATCCCAGGCTCTGAGTCTTCCTACAAGCAAGACTTCGTTTCAGGTAAGGGCAGTCAGTTTTCTGCTCAAACGAACTACATCGTTCACGAAGCTCACACCTTTCTCATCTTAACTGACAAGCATTGGATGTTAGATGACCAGTGCTTTGTATCACTTTCAGAAGCAGAGTTGGACTAGATATGGTCCGTATGTGTAGGAAACACCGTTCTTTTGTTCTCAGCACACTCACGTTTCCTGCTGTCTTAGAGACTCTAGAAAGCAAGAGCGTGCTTCTTTCTAAAGCAGAGCGTGATCCATGGATGAGAACTATGCCGTGTGTTTGCCTTCAGAAATGGGGTTAAATCCCAGGCTCTGAATCTTCCTACAAGCAAGACTTTGTTTCAGGTAAGGGCAGTCACTTTTCTGCTCAAAGGAACTACATCATTCACAAAGCTCACACGTTTCTCATCTTAACTGACAAGCATTGGAAGTTAGAGGGTCAGTGCTTTGTATCAGTTTCAGAAGCAGATTTGGATTAGATATGGTCCATATGTGTAGGAAACACCGTTCTTTTGTTCTGGGCACACTCAGATTTCCTGCTGTCTTAGAGACTCTAGAAAGCAAGAGTGTGCTTCTCGCTCTAAAGCAGAGTATGATCCATGGATGAAAACTATGCTGTGCGTTTCACTTCAGAAAAGTAGTTAAATCCCTGGCTCTATGTCTTCCTACAAGCAAGATTTCGTTTAAGGTAAGGGCAGTCACTTTTCAGCTCAAACGAACTACATCTTTCACGGAGCTCACACGTTTCTCATCTTAACTGACAAGCATTGGATGTTACACGACCAGTGCTTTGTGTCAGTTTCAGAAGAAGAGTTGGACTAGATATGGTCCGTATGTGTAGGAAACACGGTACTTTTTTTCTCAGCACACTCACGTTTCCTTCTGTCTTAGAGAATCTAGAAAGCAAGAGCGTGCTTCTCGCTCTAAAGCAGAGTGTGAACCATGTATGAGAACTATGCTATGTGTTTGCCTTCAGAAATGGAGTTAAATCCCAGGCTCTGAGTCTTCCTACAAGCAAGACTTCGTTTCAGGTAAGGGCAGTCAGTTTTCTTCTCAAACGAACTACATTGTTCTCGAAGCTCACACGTTTCTCATCTTAACTGACAAGCATTGGATGTTAGAGGGTCAATGCTTTGTATCAGTTTCAGAAGCAGATTTGGACTACATATGGTCCATATGTGTAGGAAACACCGATCTTTTGTTCTGGGCACACTCACGTTTCCTGCTGTCTTAGAGACTCTAGAAAGCAGGAGCGTTCTTTTCGCTCTAAAACAGAGTGTGATCCATGGATGCCACTATGCTGTGTGTTTCACTTCAGAAATGGAGTTAAATCCCAGACTCTGAGTCTTCCTACAAGCAAGACTTCGTTTCAGGTAAGGGCAGTCACTTTTCAGCTCAAACGAACTACATCGTTCACGGAGCTCACACGTTTCTCATCATATCAGACAAGCATTGGATGTTAGAGGACCAGTGCTTTGTATCAGTTTCAGAAGCAGAGTTGGACTAGATATCGTCCATATGTGTAGGAAACACCGTTCTTTTGTTCTCAGCAAACTCACGTTTCCTGCTGTCTTAGAGACTCTAGAAAGCAAGAGCATGCTTCTCGCTTTAAAACAGAGTGTGATCCATGGATGATACTATGCTGTGTGTTTCACTTCAGAAATGGAGTTCAATCCCATGCTCTGTGTCTCCCTACAAGCAAGACTTCGTTTCAGGTAAGGGCAGTCACTTTCCTGCTCAAAGGAACTACATCGTTCACGAAGCTCACACGTTTCTCATCTTAACTGACAAGCATTGGATGTTAGATGACCAGTGCTTTGTATCACTTTCAGAAGCAGGGTTGGACTAGATATGGTCCGTATGTGTAGGAAACCCCGTTCTTTTGTTCTCAGCACACTCACGTTTCCTGCTGTCTTAGAGACTCTAGAAAACAAGAGCGTGCTTCTTTCTAAAGCAGAGTGTGATCCATGGATGAGAACTATGCTGTGTGTTTGCCTTCAGAAATGGCGTTAAATCCCAGGCTCTGAGTCTTCCTACAAACAAGACATCGTTTCAAGTAAGGGCAGTCACTTTTCTGCTCAAAGGAACTACATCGTTCACTGAGCTCACACGTTTCTCATCTTAACTGACAAGCATTGGAAGTTAGAGGGTCAGTGCTTTATATCAGTTTCAGAAGCAGATTTGGACTAGATATGGTCCATACGTGTAGGAAACACCATTCATTTGTTCTGGGCACACTCAGATTTCCTGCTGTCTTAGAGACTATAGAAAGGAAGAGTGTGCTTCTCGCTCTAAAGCAGAGTGTGATTCATGGTTGAAAACTATGCTGTGTGTTTCCCTTCAGAAAAGTAGTTAAATCCCAGGCTCTATGTCTTCCTACAAGCAAGACTTCGTTTCAGTTAAGGGCAGTCACTTTTCAGCTCTAACGAACTCCATCTTTCACGGAACTCACACGTTTCTCATCTTAACAGACAAGCATTGGATGTTAGAGGACCAGTGCTTTGTATCAGTTTCAGAAGCAGAGTTCGACTAGATATGGTCCGTATGTGTAGGAAACACCGTTCTTTTGTTCTCAGCAAACTCATATTTCCTGCTGTATTAGAGACTCTAGCAAACAAGAGCTTGCTTCTCGCTTTAAAACAGAGTGTGATCCATGGATGAGACTATGCTGTGTGTTTCACATCAGAAATGGAGTTAAATCCCATGCTCTGTGTCTCCCTACAAGCAAGACCTCGTTTCAGGTAAGGGCAGTCACTTTTCTGCTCAAACGAACTACATCGTTCACGAAGCTCACACATTTCTCATCTTAACTGACAAGCATTGGATGTTAGAGGAACAGTGCTTTGTATCTGTTTCAGAAGCAGAGTTGGACTAGATATGGTCCCTATGTGTAGGAAACACCGTTCTTTTGTTCTCAGCACACTCACGTTTCCTGCTGTCTTAGAGAATTTAGAAAGCAAGAGCGTGCTTCTCGCTCTAAAGCTGAGTGTGATCCATGGATGAGAACACTGCTGTGTGTTTCACATCAGAAATGGAGTTAAATCCCAGGCTCTGAGTCTTCCTACAAGCAAGACTTCGTTTCAGGTAAGGGCAGTCACTTTTCTGCTCCAACGAACTACATCGTTCATGAAGCTCACACGTTTCTCATCTTAACTGCCAAGCATTGGATGTTAGAGGACCAGTTCTTTGTATCAGTTTCAGAAGAAGAGTTGGATTAGATATGGTCCTTATGTGTAGGAAACACCGTTCTTTTGTTCTCAGCACACTCACGTTTCCTGCTGTCTTAGAGACTCTAGAAAGCAAGAGCGTGCTTCTTTCTAAAGCAGAGTGTGATCCATGGATGAGAACTATGCTGTGTGTTTGCCTTCAGAAATGGAGTTAAATCCCAGGCTCTGAGTCTTCCTACAAGCAAGACTTCGTTTCAGGTAAGGGCAGTCACTTTTCTGCTCAAACGAACTACATCGTTCACTGAGCTCACACGTTTCTCATCTTAACTGACCAGCATTGGAAGTTAGAGGGTCAGTGCTTTGTATCAGTTTCAGAAGCAGATTTGGACTAGATATGGTCCATATGTGTAGGAAACACCATTTTTTTGTTCTGGGCACACTCAGATTTCCTGCTGTCTTTAGAGACTCTAGAAAGCAAGAGTGTGTTTCTCGCTCTAAAGCAGAGTGTGCTCCATGGATGAGAACACTGCTGTGTGTTTCACATCAGAAATGGAGTTAAATCCCAGGCTCTCAGTCTTCCTAAAAGGAAGACTTCGTTTCAGGTAAGGGCAGTCACTTTTCAGCTCAAACGAACTACATCTTTCACGGAGCTCACACGTTTCTCATGTTAACTGACAAGCATTGGATGTTAGAGGACCAGTGCATTCTATCAGTTTCAGAAGAAGATTTGGATTACATATAGTCCTTATGTGTAGGAAACACCGTTCTTTTGTTCTGGGCACACTCAGATTTCCTGCTGTCTTAGAGACTCTAGAAAGCAAGAGCATGCTTCTTGTTCTAAGGCAGAGTGTGATCAATGGATGAGAACACTGCTGTGTGTTTCACGTCAGAAATGGAGTTAAATCCCAGGCTCTGAGTCTTCCTACAAGCAAGACTTCGTTTCAGGTAAGGGCAGTCAGTTTTCTGCTCAAACGAACTACATCGTTCACGAAGCTCACACCTTTCTCATCTTAACTGACAAGCATTGGATGTTAGATGACCAGTGCTTTGTATCACTTTCAGAAGCAGGGTTGGACTAGATATGTTCCGTATGTGTAGGAAACCCCGTTCTTTTGTTCTCAGGACACTCACGTTTCCTGCTGTCTTAGAGACTCTAGAAAACAAGAGCGTGCTTCTTTCTAAAGCAGAGTGTGATCCATGGATGAGAACTATGCTGTGTGTTTGCCTTCAGAAATGGAGTTAAATCCCAGGCTCTGAGTCTTCCTACAAGCAAGACTTCGTTTCAAGTAAGGGCAGTCACTTTTCTGCTAAAAGGAACTACATCGTTCACTGAGCTCACACGTTTCTCATCTTAACTGACAAGCATTGGAAGTTAGAGGGTCAGTGCTTTGTATCAGTTTAGAAGCAGATTTGGACTAGATATGGTCCATATGTGTAGGAAACACCGTTCTTTTGTTCTGGGCACACTCAGATTTCCTGCTGTCTTAGAGACTCTAGAAAGCAAGAGTGTGCTTCTCGCTCTAAAGCTGAGTGTGATCCATGGATGAAAACTATGCTGTGTGTATCCCTTCAGAAAAGTAGTTAAATCCCATGCTCTATGTCTTCCCACAAGCAAGACTTCGTTTCAGGTAAGGGCAGTCACTTTTCATCTCAAACGAACTACATCGTTCACGAAATTCACACGTTTCTCATCTTAATTGAGAAGCATTGGATGTTAGAGGACAAGTGCTTTGTTTCAGTTTCAGAGGAAGAGTTGGACTAGATATGGTCCGTATGTGTAGGAAACACCGTTCTTTTGTTCTCAGCACACTCACGTTTCCTGCTGTCTTAGAGACTTTAGAAAGCAAGAGCATTCATCTCGCTCTAAAGCACAGTGTGATCAATGGATGATTACACTGCTGTGTGTTTTACCTCAGAAATAGAGTTAAATCCCATGCTCTGAGTCTTCCTACAAGAAAGACTTCAATTCAGGTAAGGGGAGTCACTTTTCTGCTCAAACGAACTACATCGTTCACGAAGCTCACACGTTTCTCATCTTAACTGACAAGCATTGGATGTTAGAGGACCAGTGCTTTGTATCAGTTGCAGAAGCAGAGTTGGACTAGATATGGTCCGTATGTGTAGGAAACACCGTTCTTTTGTTCTCAGCAAACTCACGTTTCCTTCTGTCTTAGAGAATCTAGAAAGAAAGAGCGTGCTCTCACTCTAAAGCAGAGTGTGAACCATGGATGAGAACTATGCTATGTGTTTGCCTTCAGAAATGGAGTTAAATGCCAGGATCTGAGTCTTCCTACAAGCAAGACTTCGTTTCAGGTAAGGGCAGTCACTTTTCTTCTCAAACGAACTACATCTTAAACTGAGCTCACACGTTTCTCATCTTAATTGACAAGCATTGGAAGTTAGAGGGTCAGTGCTTTGTATCAGTTTCAGAAGTAGATTTGGACTAGATATGGTCCATATGTGTAGGAAACACCGTTCTTTTGTTCTGGGCACACTCAGATTTCCTGCTGTCTTAGAGACTCTAGAAAGCAAGAGTGTGCTTCTCGCTCTAAAGCAGAGTGTGATCCATGGATGAAAACTATGCTGTGTGTTTCCCTTCAGAAAAGTAGTTAAATCCCAGACTCTATGTCTTCCCACAAGCAAGACTTCATTTCAGGTAAGGGCAGTCACTTTTCAGCTCAAACGAACTACATCTTTCACGGAGCTCACACGTTTCTCATCTTAACAGACAAGCATTGGATGTTAGAAGACCAGTGCTTTGTGTCAGTTTCAGAAGCAGAATTTGACTAGATATGGTCCGTATATGTAGATAACACCCTTCTTTTGATCTCAGCAAACTCATATTTCCTGCTGTCTTAGAGACTCTAGAAAGCAAGAGCATGCTTCTTGTTCTAACGCAGAGTGTGATCAATGGATGAGAACACTGCTGTGTGTTTCACTTCAGAAATGGAGTTAAATCTCAGGCTCTGAGTCTTCCTACAAGCAAGACTTCGTTTCAGGTAAGGGCAGTCAGTTTTGTGCTCAAACGAACTACATCGTTCACGAAGCTCACACGTTTCTCATCTTAACTGACAAGCATTGGATGTTAGAGGGTCAGTGCTTTGTATCAGTTTCAGAAGCAGATTTGGACTACATATGGTACATATGTGTAGGAAACACCGATCTTTTGTTCTGGGCACACTCACGTTTCCTGCTGTCTTAGAGACTCTAGAAAGCAAGAGCGTGCTTCTCGCTCTAAAACAGAGTGTGATACATGAATGAGACTATGCTGTGTGTTTCTCTTCAGAAATGGAGTTAAATCCCATGCTCTATGTCTCCCTACAAGCAAGACTTCGTTTCAGGTAAGGGCAGTCACTTTCCTGCTCAAAGGAACTACATCGTTCACGAAGCTCACACGTTTCTCATCTTAACTGACAAGCATTGGATGTTAGATGACCAGTGCTTTGTATCACTTTCAGAAGCAGGGTTGGACTATATATGGTCCTTATGTGTAGGAAACCCCGTTCTTTTGTTCTCAGCACACTCACGTTTCCTGCTGTCTTAGAGACTCTAGAAAACAAGAGCGTGCTTCTTTCTAAAGCAGAGTGTGATCCATGGATGAGAACTATGCTGTGTGTTTGCCTTCAGAAATGGCGTTAAATCCCAGGCTCTGAGTCTTCCTACAAGAAAGACATCGTTTCAAGTAAGGGCAGTCACTTTTCTGCTCAAAGGAACTACATCGTTCACTGAGCTCACACGTTTCTCATCTTAACTGACAAGCATTGGAAATTAGAGGTTCAGTGATTTAAATCAGTTTCAGACGCAGATTTGGACTAGATATGGTCCATACGTGTAGGAAACACCGTTCTTTTGTTCTGGGCACACTCAGATTTCCTGCTGTCTTAGAGACTCTAGAAAGGAAGAGTGTGCTTCTCGCTCTAAAGCAGAGTGTGATCCATGGTTGAAAACTATGCTGTGTGTTTCCCTTCAGAAAAGTAGTTAAATTCCAGGCTCTATGTCTTCCTACAAGCAAGACTTCGTTTCAGTTAAGGGCAGTCACTTTTCAGCTCTAACGAACTCCATCTTTCACGGAACTCACACGTTTCTCATCTTAACAGACAAGCATTGGATGTTAGAGGACCAGTGCTTTGTATCAGTTTCAGAAGCAGAGTTCGACTAGATATGGTCTGTATGTGTAGGAAACACCGTTCTTTTGTTCTCAGCAAACTCATATTTCCTGCTGTATTAGAGACTCTAGAAAGCAAGAGCGTGCTTCTCGCTTTAAAACAGAGTGTGATCCATGGATGAGACTATGCTGTGTGTTTCACATCAGAAATGGAGTTAAATCCCATGCTCTGTGTCTCCCTACAAGCAAGACCTCGTTTCAGGTAAGGGCAGTCACTTTTCTGCTCAAACGAACTACATCGTTCACGAAGCTCACACGTTTCTCATCTTAACTGCCAAGCATTGGATGTTAGAGGACCAGTGCTTTGTATCAGTTTCAGAAGAAGAGTTGGATTAGATATGGTCCGTATGTGTAGGAAACACCGTTCTTTTGTTCTCAGCACACTCACGTTTCCTGCTGTCTTAGAGACTCTAGAAAGCAAGAGCGTGCTTCTTTCTAAAGCAGAGTGTGATCCATGGATGAGAACTATGCTGTGTGTTTGCCTTCAGAAATGGAGTTAAATCCCAGGCTCTGAGTCTTCCTACAAGCAAGACTTCGTTTCAGGTAAGGGCAGTCACTTTTCTGCTCAAACGAACTACATCGTTCACTGAGCTCACACGTTTCTCATCTTAACTGACCAGCATTGGAAGTTAGAGGGTCAGTGCTTTGTATCAGTTTCAGAAGCAGATTTGGACTAGATATGGTCCATATGTGTAGGAAACACCATTTTTTTGTTCTGGGCACACTCAGATTTCCTGCTGTCTTTAGAGACTCTAGAAAGCAAGAGTGTGTTTCTCGCTCTAAAGCAGAGTGTGCTCCATGGATGAGAACACTGCTGTGTGTTTCACATCAGAAATGGAGTTAAATCCCAGGCTCTCAGTCTTCCTAAAAGGAAGACTTCGTTTCAGGTAAGGGCAGTCACTTTTCAGCTCAAACGAACTACATCTTTCACGGAGCTCACACGTTTCTCATGTTAACTGACAAGCATTGGATGTTAGAGGACCAGTGCATTCTATCAGTTTCAGAAGAAGATTTGGATTACATATAGCCCTTATGTGTAGGAAACACCGTTCTTTTGTTCTGGGCACACTCAGATTTCCTGCTGTCTTAGAGACTCTAGAAAGCAAGAGCATGCTTCTTGTTCTAACGCAGAGTGTGATCAATGGATGAGAACACTGCTGTGTGTTTCACTTCAGAAATGGAGTTAAATCCCAGGCTCTGAGTCTTCCTACAAGCAAGACTTCGTTTCAGGTAAGGGCAGTCAGTTTTCTGCTCAAACGAACTACATTGTTCACGAAGCTCACACCTTTCTCATCTTAACTGACAAGCATTGGATGTTAGATGACCAGTGCTTTGTATCACTTTCAGAAGCAGGGTTGGACTAGATATGTTCCGTATGTGTAGGAAACCCCGTTCTTTTGTTCTCAGCACACTCACGTTTCCTGCTGTCTTAGAGACTCTAGAAAACAAGAGCGTGCTTCTTTCTAAAGCAGAGTGTGATCCATGGATGAGAACTATGCTGTGTGTTTGCCTTCAGAAATGGAGTTAAATCCCAGGCTCTGAGTCTTCCTACAAGCAAGACTTCGTTTCAAGTAAGGGCAGTCACTTTTCTGCTAAAAGGAACTACATCGTTCACTGAGCTCACACATTTCTCATCTTAACTGACAAGCATTGGAAGTTAGAGGGTCAGTGCTTTGTATCAGTTTCAGAAGCAGATTTGGACTAGATATGGTCCATATGTGTAGGAAACACCGTTCTTTTGTTCTGGGCACACTCAGATTTCCTGCTGTCTTAGAGACTCTAGAAAGCAAGAGTGTGCTTCTCGCTCTAAAGCTGAGTGTGATCCATGGATGAAAACTATGCTGTGTGTATCCCTTCAGAAAAGTAGTTAAATCCCATGCTCTATGTCTTCCCACAAGCAAGACTTCGTTTCAGGTAAGGGCAGTCACTTTTCAGCTCAAACGAACTACATCGTTGACGAAATTCACACGTTTCTCATCTTAATTGAGAAGCATTGGATGTTAGAGGACAAGTGCTTTGTTTCAGTTTCAGAGGAAGAGTTGGACTAGATATGGTCCGTATGTGTAGGAAACACCGTTCTTTTGTTCTCAGCACACTCACGTTTCCTGCTGTCTTAGAGACTTTAGAAAGCAAGAGCATTCATCTCGCTCTAAAGCACAGTGTGATCAATGGATGATTACACTGCTGTGTGTTTTACCTCAGAAATAGAGTTAAATCCCATGCTCTGAGTCTTCCTACAAGAAAGACTTCAATTCAGGTAAGGGGAGTCACTTTTCTGCTCAAACGAACTACATCGTTCACGAAGCTCACACGTTTCTCATCTTAACTGACAAGCATTGGATGTTAGAGGACCAGTGCTTTGTATCAGTTTCAGAAGCAGAGTTGGACTAGATATGGTCCATATGTGTAGGAAACACCATTGTTTTGTTCTGGGCACACTCAGATTTCCTGCTGTCTTTAGAGACTCTAGAAAGCAAGAGTGTGTTTCTCGCTCCAAAGCAGAGTGTGCTCCATGGATGAGAACACTGCTGTGTGTTTCACATCAGAAATGGAGTTAAATCCCAGGCTCTCAGTCTTCCTAAAAGGAAGACTTCGTTTCAGGTAAGGGCAGTCACTTTTCAGCTCAAACGAACTACATCTTTCACGGAGCTCACACGTTTCTCATCTTAACTGACAAGCATTGGATGTTAGAGGACCAGTGCATTCTATCAGTTTCAGAAGAAGATTTGGATTACATATAGTCCTTATGTGTAGGAAACACCGTTCTTTTGTTCTGGGCACACTCAGATTTCCTGCTGTCTTAGAGACTCTAGAAAGCAAGAGCATGCTTCTTGTTCTAACGCAGAGTGTGATCAATGGATGAGAACACTGCTGTGTGTTTCACTTCAGAAATGGAGTTAAATCCCAGGCTCTGAGTCTTCCTACAAGCAAGACTTCGTTTCAGGTAAGGGCAGTCACTTTTCTGCTCAAATGAACTACATAGTTCACTGAGCTCACACGTTTCTCATCTTAACTGACAAGCATTTGAAGTTAGAGGGTCAGTGCTTTGTATCAGTTTCAGAAGCAGATTTGGACTAGATATGGTCCATATGTGTAGGAAACACCGATCTTTTGTTCTGGGCACACTCACGTTTCCTGCTGTATTAGAGACTCTAGAAAGCAAGAGCGTGCTTCTCGCTCTAAAACAGAGTGTGATACATGGATGAGACTATGCTGTGTGTTTCTCTTCAGAAATGGAGTTAAATCCCATGCTCTATGTCTCCCTACAAGCAAGACTTCGTTTCAGTTAAGGGCAGTCACTTTTCTGCTCAAAGGAACTACATCGTTCACAAAGCTCACACGTTTCTCATCTTAACTGACAAGCATTGGATGTTAGAGGACCAGTGCTTTGTATCTGTTTCAGAAGCCGAGTTGGACTAGATATGGTCCATATGTGTAGGAAACACTGTTCTTTTGTTCTGGGCACACTCAGATTTCCTGTAGTCTTAGAGAGTCTAGAAAGCAAGAGTGTGTTTCTTGCTCTAAAGCAGAGTGTGATCCATGGATGAAAACTATGCTGTGTGTTTCCCTTTAGAAAAGTAGTTAAATCCCAGCCTCTATGTCTTCCTACAAGCAAGACTTCGTTTCAGGTAAGGGCAGTCACTTTTCAGCTCAAACGAACTACATATTTCACGGAGCTCACACGTTGCTCATATTAACGGACAAGCATTGGATGTTAGGTGACCAGTGCTTTGTATCACTTTCAGAAGCAGAGTTGGACTAGATATGGTCCGTATGTGTAGGAAACACCATTCTTTTGTTCTCAGCACACTCACGTTTCCTGCTGTCTTAGAGACTTTAGAAAGCAAGAGCATGCTTCTCGCTCTAAAGCAGAGTGTGATCAATGGATGATTACACTGCTGTGTGTTTGCCTTCAGAAATGGAGATAAATCCCATGCTCTGAGTCTTCCTACAAGCAAGACTTCAATTCAGGTAAGGGGAGTCACTTTTCTGCTCAAACGAACTACATCGTTCACGAAGCTCACACGTTTCTCATCTTAACTGACAAGCATTGGAAGTTAGAGGACCAGTGCTTTGTATCAGTTAAAGAAGCAGAGTTGGACTAGATATGGTCCGTATGTGTAGGAAACACCGTTCTTTTGTTCTCAGCAAACTCACGTTTCCTGCTGTCTTAGAGACTCTAGAAAGCAAGATCGTGCTTCTTGTTCTAAAGCAGAGTGTGATCAATGGATGAGAACACAGTTGTGTGTTTCACTTCAGAAATGGAGTTAAATCCCAGGCTCTGAGTCTTCCTACAAGCAAGACTTCGTTTCAAGTAAGGGCAGTGACTTTTCTGCTTAAACGAACTACATCGTTCACTGAGCTCACACGTTTCTCATCTTAACTGACAAGCATTGGAAGTTAGAGGGTCAGTGCTTTGTATCAGTTTCAGAAGCAGATGTGGACTAGATATGGTCCATATGTGTAGGAAACACCATTGTTTTGTTCTGAGCACTCTCAGATTTCCTGCTGTCTTAGAGACTCTAGAAAGCAAGAGTGTGCTTCTCGCTCTAAAGCAGAGGGTGATCCATGGATGAGAACACTGCTGTGTGTTTCACATCAGAAATGGAGTTAAATCCCAGGCTCTGAGTCTTCCTACAAGCAAGACTTCGTTTCAGGTAAGGGCAGTCACTTTTCAGCTCAAACGAACTACATCTTTCACGGAGTTCACACGTTTCTCATCTTACCCGACAAGCATTGGATGTTAGAGGACCTGTGCTTTGTATCAGTTTCAGAAGAAGAGTTGGACTAGATATGGTCCGTATGTGTAGGAAACACCGTTCTTTTTTTCTCAGCACACTCACGTTTCCTGCTGTCTTAGAGACTCTAGAAAGCAAGAGCGTGCTTCTCGCTCTAAATCAGAGTGTGATCCATGGATGAGAACTATGCTATGTGTTTGCCTTCAGAAATGGAGTTAAATCCCAGGCTCTGAGTCTTCCTACAAGCAAGACTTCGTTTCAGGTAAGGGCAGTCAGTTTTGTGCTCAAACGAACTACATCGTTCACGAAGCTCACACGTTTCTCATCTTAACTGACAAGCATTGGATGTTAGAGGGTCAGTGCTTTGTATCAGTTTCAGTAGCAAATTTGGACTACATATGGTCCATATGTGTAGGAAACACCGATCTTTTGTTCTGGGCACACTCACGTTTCCTGCTGTCTTAGAGACTCTAGAAAGCAAGAGCGTGCTTCTCGGTCTAAAACAGAGTGTGATACATGGATGAGACTATGCTGTGTGTTTCTCTTCAGAAATGGAGTTAAATCCCATGCTCTATGTCTCCCTACAAGCAAGACTTCGTTTCAGTTAAGGGCAGTCACTTTTCTGCTCAAAGGAACTACATCGTTCACGAAGCTCACACGTTTCTCATCTTAACTGACAAGCATTGGATGTTAGAGGACCACTGCTTTGTATCTGTTTCAGAAGCCGAGTTGGACTAGATATGGTCTATATGTGTAGGAAACACTGTTCTTTTGTTCTGGGCACACTCAGATTTCCTGTAGTCTTAGAGAGTCTAGAAAGCAAGAGTGTGTTTCTTGCTCTAAAGCAGAGTGTGATCCATGGATGAAAACTATGCTGTGTGTTTCCCTTCAGAAAAGTAGTTAAATCCCAGCCTCTATGTCTTCCTACAAGCAAGACTTCGTTTCAGGTAAGGGCAGGCACTTTTCAGCTCAAACGAACTACATATTTCACGGAGCTCACACGTTGCTCATCTTAACGGACAAGCATTGGATGTTAGAGAACCAGTGCTTTGTATCTGTTTCAGAAGCAGAGTTGGACTAGATATGGTCCATATGTGTAGGAAACACCGTTCTTTTGTTCTCAGCAAACTCACGTTTCCTGCTGTCTTAGAGACTCTAGAAAGCAAGATCGTGCTTCTTGTTCTAAAGCAGAGTGTGATCAATGGATGAGAACACTGCTGTGTGTTTCACTTCAGAAATGGAGTTAAATCCCAGGCTCTGAGTCTTCCTACAAGCAAGACTTCGTTTCAGGTAAGGGCAGTCAGTTTTCTGCTCAAACGAACTACATCGTTCACTGAGTTCACACGTTTCTCATCTTAACTGACAAGCATTGTAAGTTAGAGGGTCAGTGCTTTGTATCAGTTTCAGAAGCAGATGTGGACTAGATATGGTCCATATGTGTAGGAAACACCATTGTTTTGTTCTGGGCACTCTCAGATTTCCTGCTGTCTTAGAGACTCTAGAAAGCAAGAGTGTGCTTCTCGCTCTAAAGCAGAGTGTGATCCATGGATGAGAACACTGCTGTGTGTTTCACATCAGAAATGGAGTTAAATCCCAGGCTCTGAGTCTTCCTACAAGCAAGACTTCGTTTCAGGTAAGGGCAGTCACTTTTCAGCTCAAACGAACTACATATTTCACGGAGCTCACACGTTTTTCATCTTAACAGACAAGCATTGGATGTTAGAGGACCAGTGCTTTGTATCTGTTTCAGAAGCAGAGTTGGACTATATATGGTCCATATGTGTAGGAAACACCGTTCTTTTGTTCTCAGCAAACTCACGTTTCCTGCTGTCTTAGAGAGTCTAGAAAGCAAGATCGTGCTTCTTTTTCTAAAGCAGAGTGTGATCAATGGATGAGAACACTGCTGCGTGTTTCACTTCAGAAATGGAGTTAAATCCCAGGCTCTGAGTCTTCCTACAAGCAAGACTTCGTTTCAGGTAAGGGCAGTCACTTTTCTGCTCAAACGAACTACATCGTTCACGAAATTCACACGTTTCTCATCTTAATTGCGAATCATTGGATGTTAGAGGACCAGTGCTTTGTTTTAGTATCAGAGGAAGAGTTGGACTGGATATGGTCCGTATGTGTAGGAAACACCATTCTTTTGTTCTCAGCACACTCACGTTTCCTGCTGTCTTAGAGACTTTAGAAAGCAAGAGCATGCTTCTCGCTCTAAAGCAGAGTGTGATCAATGGATGATTACACTGCTGTGTGTTTTACTTCAGAAATGGAGTTAAATCCCATGCTCTGAGTCTTCCTACAAGCAAGACTTCAATTCAGGTAAGGGGAGTCACTTTTCTGCTCAAACGAACTACTTCGTTCAGGAAGCTCACACGTTTCTCATCTTAACTGACAAGCATTGGATGTTAGAGGACCAGTGCTTTGTATCAGTTAAAGAAGCAGAGTTGGACTAGATATGGTCTGTATGTGTAGGAAACACCGTTCTTTTGTTCTCAGCAAACTCACGTTTCCTGCTGTCTTAGAGACTCTAGAAAGCGAGATCGTGCTTCTTGTTCTAATGCAGAGTGTGATCAATGGATGAGAACACAGTTGTGTGTTTCACTTCAGAAATGGAGTTAAATCCCAGGCTCTGAGTCTTCCTACAAGCAAGACTTCGTTTCAGGTAAGGGCAGTCACTTTTCTGCTCAAACGAACTACATCTTTCACGGAGCTCAAACGTTTCTCATCTTAACTGACAAGCATTGGATGTTAGAGGACCAGTGCATTCTATCAGTTTCAGAAGAAGATTTGGATTACATATAGTCCTTATGTGTAGGAAACACCGTTCTTTTGTTCTGGGCACACTCAGATTTCCTGCTGTCTTAGAGACTCTAGAAAGCAAGAGCATGCTTCTTGTTCTAACGCAGAGTGTGATCAATGGATGAGAACACTGCTGTGTGTTTCACTTCAGAAATGGCGTTAAATCCCAGGCTCTGAGTCTTCCTACAAGCAAGACTTCGTTTCAGGTAAGGGCAGTCAGTTTTCTGCTCAAACGAACTACATCGTTCACGAAGCTCACACCTTTCTCATCTTAACTGACAAGCATTGGATGTTAGATGACCAGTGCTTTGTATCACTTTCAGAAGCAGAGTTGGACTAGATATGGTCCGTATGTGTAGGAAACCCCGTTCTTTTGTTCTCAGCACACTCACGTTTCCTGCTGTCTTAGAGACTCTAGAAAGCAAGAGCGTGCTTCTTTCTAAAGCAGAGCGTGATCCATGGATGAGAACTATGCCGTGTGTTTGCCTTCAGAAATGGGGTTAAATCCCAGGCTCTGAATCTTCCTACAAGCAAGACTTCGTTTCAGGTAAGGGCAGTCACTTTTCTGCTCAAAGGAACTACATCATTCACAAAGCTCACACGTTTCTCATCTTAACTGACAAGCATTGGAAGTTAGAGGGTCAGTGCTTTGTATCAGTTTCAGAAGCAGATTTGGATTAGATATGGTCCATATGTGTAGGAAACACCGTTCTTTTGTTCTGGGCACACTCAGATTTCCTGCTGTCTTAGAGACTCTAGAAAGCAAGAGTGTGCTTCTCGCTCTAAAGCAGAGTGTGATCCATGGATGAAAACTATGCTGTGCGTTTCACTTCAGAAAAGTAGTTAAATCCCTGGCTCTATGTCTTCCTACAAGCAAGATTTCGTTTAAGGTAAGGGCAGTCACTTTTCAGCTCAAACGAACTACATCTTTCACGGAGCTCACACGTTTCTCATCTTAACTGACAAGCATTGGATGTTACACGACCAGTGCTTTGTGTCAGTTTCAGAAGAAGAGTTGGACTAGATATGGTCCGTATGTGTAGGAAACACGGTACTTTTTTTCTCAGCACACTCACGTTTCCTTCTGTCTTAGAGAATCTAGAAAGCAAGAGCGTGCTTCTCGCTCTAAAGCAGAGTGTGAACCATGTATGAGAACTATGCTATGTGTTTGCCTTCAGAAATGGAGTTAAATCCCAGGCTCTGAGTCTTCCTACAAGCAAGACTTCGTTTCAGGTAAGGGCAGTCAGTTTTCTTCTCAAACGAACTACATTGTTCTCGAAGCTCACACGTTTCTCATCTTAACTGACAAGCATTGGATGTTAGAGGGTCAGTGCTTTGTATCAGTTTCAGAAGCAGATTTGGACTACATATGGTCCATATGTGTAGGAAACACCGATCTTTTGTTCTGGGCACACTCACGTTTCCTGCTGTCTTAGAGACTCTAGAAAGCAGGAGCGTTCTTTTCGCTCTAAAACAGAGTGTGATCCATGAATGCCACTTTGCTGTGTGTTTCACTTCAGAAATGGAGTTAAATCCCAGACTCTGAGTCTTCCTACAAGCAAGACTTCGTTTCAGGTAAGGGCAGTAACTTTTCAGCTCAAACGAACTACATCGTTCACGGAGCTCACACGTTTCTCATCATAACAGACAAGCATTGGATGTTAGAGGACCAGTGCTTTGTATCAGTTTCAGAAGCAGAGTTGGACTAGATATCGTCCATATGTGTAGGAAACACCGTTCTTTTGTTCTCAGCAAACTCACGTTTCCTGCTGTCTTAGAGACTCTAGAAAGCAAGAGCATGCTTCTCGCTTTAAAACAGAGTGTGATCCATGGATGATACTATGCTGTGTGTTTCACTTCAGAAATGGAGTTCAATCCCATGCTCTGTGTCTCCCTACAAGCAAGACTTCGTTTCAGGGAAGGGCAGTCACTTTTCTGCTCAAACGAACTACATCGTTCACGAAATTCACACGTTTCTCATCTTAATTGAGAAGCATTTGATGTTAGATGACCAGTGCTTTGTTTCAGTTTCAGAGGAAGAGTTGGACTAGATATGGTCCCTATGTGTAGGAAACACCGATCTTTTGTTCTCAGCACACTCAGATTTCCTGCTGTCTTAGAGACTCTAGAAAGCAAGAGCATGCTTCTCGCTTTAAAACAGAGTGTGATCCATGGATGATACTATGCTGTGTGTTTCACTTCAGAAATGGAGTTAAATCCCATGCTCTGTGTCTCCCTACAAGCAAGACTTCGTTTCAGGTAAGGGCAGTCACTTTTCTGCTCAAAGGAACTACATCGTTCACGAAGCTCACACGTTTCTCATCTTAACTGACAAGCATTGGATGTTAGAGGCCCAGTGCTTTGTATCTGTTTCAGAAGCAGAGTTGGACTAGATATGGTCTGTATGTGTAGGAAACACCGTTCATTTGTTCTCAGCACACTCACGTTTCCTGCTGTCTTAGAGACTTTAGAAAGCAAGAGCGTGCTTCTCGCTCTAAAGCAGAGTGTGATCCATGGATGAGAACACTGCTGTTTGTTTCACATCAGAAATGGAGTTAAATCCCAGGCTCTGAGTCTTCCTACAAGCAAAACTTCGTTTCAGGTAAAGGCAGTCACTTTTCTGCTCAAACGAACTACATCGTTCATGAAGCTCACACGTTTCTCATCTTAACGGACAAGCATTGGATGTTAGAGGACCAGTGCTTTGTATCAGTTTCAGAAGAAGAGTTGGACTAGATATGGTCCGTATGTGTAGGAAACACCGTTCTTTTGTTCTCAGCACACTCACGTTTCCTGCTGTCTTAGAGACTCTAGAAAGCAAGAGCGTGCTTCTTTCTAAAGGAGAGTGTGATCCATGGATGAGAACTATGCTGTGTGTTTGCCTTCAGAAATGGAGTTAAATCCCAGGCTCTGAGTCTTCCTACAAGCAAGACTTCATTTCAGGGAAGGGCAGTCACTTTTCTGCTCAAACGAACTACATCGTTCACTGAGCTCACACGTTTCTCATCTTAACTGACAAGCATTGGAAGTTAGAGGGTCAGTGCTTTGTATCAGTTTCAGAAGCAGATTTGGACTAGATATGGTCCATATGTGTAGGAAACACCGTTGTTTTGTTCTGGGCACACTCAGATTTCCTGCTGTCTTAGAGACTCTAGAAAGCAAGAGTGTGCTTCTCGCTCTAAAGCAGAGTGTGCTCCATGGATGAGAACACTCCTGTGTGTTTCACATCAGAAATGGAGTTAAATCCCAGGCTCTGAGTCTTTCTACAAGCAAGACTTCGTTTCAGTTAAGGGCAGTCACTTTTCTTCTGAAACGAACTACATCGTTCACTGAGCTCACACGTTTCTCATCTTAACTGACAAGCATTGGAAGTTAGAGCGTCAGTGCTTTGTATCAGTTTCAGAAGCAGATTTGGACTAGATATGGTCCATATGTGTAGGAAACACCGTTCTTTTGTTCTGGGCACACTCAGATTTCCTGCTGTCTTAGAGACTCTAGAAAGCAGGAGCGTTCTTTTCGCTCTAAAACAGAGTGTGATCCATGGATGCCACTATGCTGTGTGTTTCACTTCAGAAATGGAGTTAAATCCCAGACTCTGAGTCTTCCTACAAGCAAGACTTCGTTTCAGGTAAGGGCAGTCACTTTTCAGCTCAAACGAACTACATCGTTCACAGGGGATCACACGTTTCTAATCATAACAGACAGGCATTGGATGTTAGAGGACCAGTGCTTTGTATCAGTTTCAGAAGCAGAGTTGGACTAGATATGGTCCATATGTGTAGGAAACACCGTTCTTTTGTTCTCAGCAAACTCAGATTTCCTGCTGTCTTAGAGACTCTAGAAAGCAAGAGCATGCTTCTCGCTTTAAAACAGAGTGTGATCCATGGATGATACTATGCTGTGTGTTTCACTTCAGAAATGGAGTTAAATCCCATGGTCTGTGTCTCCCTACAAGCAAGACTTCGTTTCAGGGAAGGGCAGTCACTTTTCTGCTCAAACGAACTACATCGTTCACTGAGCTCACAGGTTTCTCATCTGAACTGACCAGCATTGGAAGTTAGAGGGTCAGTGCTTTGTATCAGTTTCAGAAGCAGATTTGGACTAGATATGGTCCATATGTGTAGGAAACACCGTTGTTTTGTTCTGGGCACACTCAGATTTCTTGCTGTCTTAGAGACTCTAGAAAGCAAGAGTGTGCTTCTCGCTCTAAAGCAGAGTGTGCTCCATGGATGAGAACACTGCTGTGTGTTTCACATCAGAAATGGAGTTAAATCCCAGGCTCTGAGTCTTCCTACAAGCAAGACTTCGTTTCAGTTAAGGGCAGTCACTTTTCTTCTCAAACGAACTACATCGTTCACTGAGCTCACACGTTTCTCATCTTAACTGACAAGCATTGGATGTTAGAGGACCAGTGCTTTGTATCAGTTTCAGAAGCAGAGTTGAACTAGATATGGTCCATATGTGTAGGAAACACCGTTCTTTTGTTCTCAGCAAACTCACGTTTCCTGCTCTCTTAGAGACTCTAGAAAGCAAGATCGTGCTTCTTGTTCTAAAGCAGAGTGTGATCAATGGATGAGAACACTGCTGTTTGTTTCACTTCAGAAATGGAGTTAAATCCCAGGCTCTGAGTCTTCCTACAAGCAAGACTTCGTTTCAGATAAGGGCAGTCACTTTTCTGCTCAAACGAACTACATCGTTCACGAAATTCACATGTTTCTCATCTTAATTGAGAAGCATTTGATGTTAGATGACCAGTGCTTTGTTTCAGTTTCAGAGGAAGAGTTGGACTAGATATGGTCCCTATGTGTAGGAAACACCGTTCTTTTGTTCTCAGCACACTCAGATTTCCTGCTGTCTTAGAGACTCTAGAAAGCAAGAGCATGCTTCTCGCTTTAAAACAGAGTGTGATCCATGGATGATACTATGCTGTGTGTTTCACTTCAGAAATGGAGTTCAATCCCATGCTCTGTGTCTCCCTACAAGCAAGACTTCGTTTCAGGGAAGGGCAGTCACTTTTCTGCTCAAACGAACTACATCGTTCACTGAGCTCACAGGTTTCTCATCTTAACTGACCAGCATTGGAAGTTAGAGGGTCAGTGCTTTGTATCAGTTTCAGAAGCAGATTTGGACTACATATGGTCCATATGTGTAGGAAACACCGATCTTTTGTTCTGGGCACACTCACGTTTCCTGCTGTCTTAGAGACTCTAGAAAGCAGGAGCATTCTTTTCGCTCTAAAACAGAGTGTGATCCATGGATGCCACTATGCTGTGTGTTTCACTTCAGAAATGGAGTTAAATCCCAGACTCTGAGTCTTCCTACAAGCAAGACTTCGTTTCAGGTAAGGGCAGTCACTTTTCAGCTCAAACGAACTACATCGTTCACGGAGCTCACACGTTTCTCATCATAACAGACAAGCATTGGATGTTAGAGGACCAGTGCTTTGTATCAGTTTCAGAAGCAGAGTTGGACTAGATATGGTCCATATGTGTAGGAAACACCGTTCTTTTGTTCTCAGCAAACTCACGTTTCCTGCTGTCTTAGAGACTCTAGAAAGCAA
>CATKUP010000844.1:0-57257 GCA_949786385.1 Onychomys leucogaster
CTAACATCCAATGCGTTTCAGTTAAGAGCGAGAAACGCGTGAGCTTCGTGTACAATATAGCTTCGTTTGAGCTGAAAAGTGACTGCGTTTACCTGAAACGAAGTCTCGCTTGTAGGAAGACACAGAGCCTGGCATTTAACTCCGTTTCTGAAGGGAAACACACAGCACAGTTCTCATCCATGAAACACACTCTGCTTTAGAGCAAGAAGCACGCTCTTGCTTTCTAGAGTCTCTAATAAGGCGGGAAACGTGAGAGTGCTCAGAACAAAAGAACTGTGTTTCCTACACACACGGACCATATCTAGTTCAACTCTGCTTCTGAAACTGATACAAACCACAGGCCCTCTAACATCCAATGCGTTTCAGTTAAGAGCGAGAAACGTGTGAGCTTCGTGTACAATATAGCTTCGTTTGAGCTGAAAAGTGACTGCGTTTACCTGAAACGAAGTCTCGCTTGTAGGAAGACACAGAGCCTGGCATTTAACTCCGTTTCTGAAGGGAAACACACAGCACAGTTCTCATCCATGAAACACACTCTGCTTTAGAGCAAGAAGCACGCTCTTGCTTTCTAGAGTCTCTAATAAGGCGGGAAACGTGAGAGTGCTCAGAACAAAAGAACTGTGTTTCCTACACACACGGACCATATCTAGTTCAACTCTGCTTCTGAAACTGATACAAACCACAGGCCCTCTAACATCCAATGCGTTTCAGTTAAGAGCGAGAAACGTGTGAGCTTCGTGTACAATATAGCTTCGTTTGAGCTGAAAAGTGACTGCGTTTACCTGAAACGAAGTCTCGCTTGTAGGAAGACACAGAGCCTGGCATTTAACTCCGTTTCTGAAGGGAAACACACAGCACAGTTCTCATCCATGAAACACACTCTGCTTTAGAGCAAGAAGCACGCTCTTGCTTTCTAGAGTCTCTAATAAGGCGGGAAACGTGAGAGTGCTCAGAACAAAAGAACTGTGTTTCCTACACACACGGACCATATCTAGTTCAACTCTGCTTCTCAAACTGATACAAACCACAGGCCCTCTAACATCCAATGCGTTTCAGTTAAGAGCGAGAAACGTGTGAGCTTCGTGTACAATATAGCTTCGTTTGAGCTGAAAAGTGACTGCGTTTACCTGAAACGAAGTCTCGCTTGTAGGAAGACACAGAGCCTGGCATTTAACTCCGTTTCTGAAGGGAAACACACAGCACAGTTCTCATCCATGAAACACACTCTGCTTTAGAGCAAGAAGCACGCTCTTGCTTTCTAGAGTCTCTAATAAGGCGGGAAACGTGAGAGTGCTCAGAACAAAAGAACTGTGTTTCCTACACACACGGACCATATCTAGTTCAACTCTGCTTCTGAAACTGATACAAACCACAGGCCCTCTAACATCCAATGCGTTTCAGTTAAGAGCGAGAAACGCGTGAGCTTCGTGTACAATATAGCTTCGTTTGAGCTGAAAAGTGACTGCGTTTACCTGAAACGAAGTCTCGCTTGTAGGAAGACACAGAGCCTGGCATTTAACTCCGTTTCTGAAGGGAAACACACAGCACAGTTCTCATCCATGAAACACACTCTGCTTTAGAGCAAGAAGCACGCTCTTGCTTTCTAGAGTCTCTAATAAGGCGGGAAACGTGAGAGTGCTCAGAACAAAAGAACTGTGTTTCCTACACACACGGACCATATCTAGTTCAACTCTGCTTCTGAAACTGATACAAACCACAGGCCCTCTAACATCCAATGCGTTTCAGTTAAGAGCGAGAAACGCGTGAGCTTCGTGTACAATATAGCTTCGTTTGAGCTGAAAAGTGACTGCGTTTACCTGAAACGAAGTCTCGCTTGTAGGAAGACACAGAGCCTGGCATTTAACTCCGTTTCTGAAGGGAAACACACAGCACAGTTCTCATCCATGAAACACACTCTGCTTTAGAGCAAGAAGCACGCTCTTGCTTTCTAGAGTCTCTAATAAGGCGGGAAACGTGAGAGTGCTCAGAACAAAAGAACTGTGTTTCCTACACACACGGACCATATCTAGTTCAACTCTGCTTCTGAAACTGATACAAACCACAGGCCCTCTAACATCCAATGCGTTTCAGTTAAGAGCGAGAAACGCGTGAGCTTCGTGTACAATATAGCTTCGTTTGAGCTGAAAAGTGACTGCGTTTACCTGAAACGAAGTCTCGCTTGTAGGAAGACACAGAGCCTGGCATTTAACTCCGTTTCTGAAGGGAAACACACAGCACAGTTCTCATCCATGAAACACACTCTGCTTTAGAGCAAGAAGCACGCTCTTGCTTTCTAGAGTCTCTAATAAGGCGGGAAACGTGAGAGTGCTCAGAACAAAAGAACTGTGTTTCCTACACACACGGACCATATCTAGTTCAACTCTGCTTCTGAAACTGATACAAACCACAGGCCCTCTAACATCCAATGCGTTTCAGTTAAGAGCGAGAAACGCGTGAGCTTCGTGTACAATATAGCTTCGTTTGAGCTGAAAAGTGACTGCGTTTACCTGAAACGAAGTCTCGCTTGTAGGAAGACACAGAGCCTGGCATTTAACTCCGTTTCTGAAGGGAAACACACAGCACAGTTCTCATCCATGAAACACACTCTGCTTTAGAGCAAGAAGCACGCTCTTGCTTTCTAGAGTCTCTAATAAGGCGGGAAACGTGAGAGTGCTCAGAACAAAAGAACTGTGTTTCCTACACACACGGACCATATCTAGTACAACTCTGCTTCTGAAACTGATACAAACCACAGGCCCTCTAACATCCAATGCGTTTCAGTTAAGAGCGAGAAACGTGTGAGCTTCGTGTACAATATAGCTTCGTTTGAGCTGAAAAGTGACTGCGTTTACCTGAAACGAAGTCTCGCTTGTAGGAAGACACAGAGCCTGGCATTTAACTCCGTTTCTGAAGGGAAACACACAGCACAGTTCTCATCCATGAAACACACTCTGCTTTAGAGCAAGAAGCACGCTCTTGCTTTCTAGAGTCTCTAATAAGGCAGGAAACATGAGAGTGCTCAGAACAAAAGAACTGTGTTTCCTACACACACGGACCATATCTAGTTCAACTCTGCTTCTGAAACTGATACAAACCACAGGCCCTCTAACATCCAATGCGTTTCAGTTAAGAGCGAGAAACGTGTGAGCTTCGTGTACAATATAGCTTCGTTTGAGCTGAAAAGTGACTGCGTTTACCTGAAACGAAGTCTCGCTTGTAGGAAGACACAGAGCCTGGCATTTAACTCCGTTTCTGAAGGGAAACACACAGCACAGTTCTCATCCATGAAACACACTCTGCTTTAGAGCAAGAAGCACGCTCTTGCTTTCTAGAGTCTCTAATAAGGCGGGAAACGTGAGAGTGCTCAGAACAAAAGAACTGTGTTTCCTACACACACGGACCATATCTAGTTCAACTCTGCTTCTGAAACTGATACAAACCACAGGCCCTCTAACATCCAATGCGTTTCAGTTAAGAGCGAGAAACGTGTGAGCTTCGTGTACAATATAGCTTCGTTTGAGCTGAAAAGTGACTGCGTTTACCTGAAACGAAGTCTCGCTTGTAGGAAGACACAGAGCCTGGCATTTAACTCCGTTTCTGAAGGGAAACACACAGCACAGTTCTCATCCATGAAACACACTCTGCTTTAGAGCAAGAAGCACGCTCTTGCTTTCTAGAGTCTCTAATAAGGCGGGAAACGTGAGAGTGCTCAGAACAAAAGAACTGTGTTTCCTACACACACGGACCATATCTAGTTCAACTCTGCTTCTGAAACTGATACAAACCACAGGCCCTCTAACATCCAATGCGTTTCAGTTAAGAGCGAGAAACGCGTGAGCTTCGTGTACAATATAGCTTCGTTTGAGCTGAAAAGTGACTGCGTTTACCTGAAACGAAGTCTCGCTTGTAGGAAGACACAGAGCCTGGCATTTAACTCCGTTTCTGAAGGGAAACACACAGCACAGTTCTCATCCATGAAACACACTCTGCTTTAGAGCAAGAAGCACGCTCTTGCTTTCTAGAGTCTCTAATAAGGCGGGAAACGTGAGAGTGCTCAGAACAAAAGAACTGTGTTTCCTACACACACGGACCATATCTAGTACAACTCTGCTTCTGAAACTGATACAAACCACAGGCCCTCTAACATCCAATGCGTTTCAGTTAAGAGCGAGAAACGTGTGAGCTTCGTGTACAATATAGCTTCGTTTGAGCTGAAAAGTGACTGCGTTTACCTGAAACGAAGTCTCGCTTGTAGGAAGACACAGAGCCTGGCATTTAACTCCGTTTCTGAAGGGAAACACACAGCACAGTTCTCATCCATGAAACACACTCTGCTTTAGAGCAAGAAGCACGCTCTTGCTTTCTAGAGTCTCTAATAAGGCAGGAAACATGAGAGTGCTCAGAACAAAAGAACTGTGTTTCCTACACACACGGACCATATCTAGTTCAACTCTGCTTCTGAAACTGATACAAACCACAGGCCCTCTAACATCCAATGCGTTTCAGTTAAGAGCGAGAAACGTGTGAGCTTCGTGTACAATATAGCTTCGTTTGAGCTGAAAAGTGACTGCGTTTACCTGAAACGAAGTCTCGCTTGTAGGAAGACACAGAGCCTGGCATTTAACTCCGTTTCTGAAGGGAAACACACAGCACAGTTCTCATCCATGAAACACACTCTGCTTTAGAGCAAGAAGCACGCTCTTGCTTTCTAGAGTCTCTAATAAGGCGGGAAACGTGAGAGTGCTCAGAACAAAAGAACTGTGTTTCCTACACACACGGACCATATCTAGTTCAACTCTGCTTCTGAAACTGATACAAACCACAGGCCCTCTAACATCCAATGCGTTTCAGTTAAGAGCGAGAAACGCGTGAGCTTCGTGTACAATATAGCTTCGTTTGAGCTGAAAAGTGACTGCGTTTACCTGAAACGAAGTCTCGCTTGTAGGAAGACACAGAGCCTGGCATTTAACTCCGTTTCTGAAGGGAAACACACAGCACAGTTCTCATCCATGAAACACACTCTGCTTTAGAGCAAGAAGCACGCTCTTGCTTTCTAGAGTCTCTAATAAGGCGGGAAACGTGAGAGTGCTCAGAACAAAAGAACTGTGTTTCCTACACACACGGACCATATCTAGTTCAACTCTGCTTCTGAAACTGATACAAACCACAGGCCCTCTAACATCCAATGCGTTTCAGTTAAGAGCGAGAAACGCGTGAGCTTCGTGTACAATATAGCTTCGTTTGAGCTGAAAAGTGACTGCGTTTACCTGAAACGAAGTCTCGCTTGTAGGAAGACACAGAGCCTGGCATTTAACTCCGTTTCTGAAGGGAAACACACAGCACAGTTCTCATCCATGAAACACACTCTGCTTTAGAGCAAGAAGCACGCTCTTGCTTTCTAGAGTCTCTAATAAGGCGGGAAACGTGAGAGTGCTCAGAACAAAAGAACTGTGTTTCCTACACACACGGACCATATCTAGTTCAACTCTGCTTCTGAAACTGATACAAACCACAGGCCCTCTAACATCCAATGCGTTTCAGTTAAGAGCGAGAAACGCGTGAGCTTCGTGTACAATATAGCTTCGTTTGAGCTGAAAAGTGACTGCGTTTACCTGAAACGAAGTCTCGCTTGTAGGAAGACACAGAGCCTGGCATTTAACTCCGTTTCTGAAGGGAAACACACAGCACAGTTCTCATCCATGAAACACACTCTGCTTTAGAGCAAGAAGCACGCTCTTGCTTTCTAGAGTCTCTAATAAGGCGGGAAACGTGAGAGTGCTCAGAACAAAAGAACTGTGTTTCCTACACACACGGACCATATCTAGTTCAACTCTGCTTCTGAAACTGATACAAACCACAGGCCCTCTAACATCCAATGCGTTTCAGTTAAGAGCGAGAAACGCGTGAGCTTCGTGTACAATATAGCTTCGTTTGAGCTGAAAAGTGACTGCGTTTACCTGAAACGAAGTCTCGCTTGTAGGAAGACACAGAGCCTGGCATTTAACTCCGTTTCTGAAGGGAAACACACAGCACAGTTCTCATCCATGAAACACACTCTGCTTTAGAGCAAGAAGCACGCTCTTGCTTTCTAGAGTCTCTAATAAGGCGGGAAACGTGAGAGTGCTCAGAACAAAAGAACTGTGTTTCCTACACACACGGACCATATCTAGTTCAACTCTGCTTCTGAAACTGATACAAACCACAGGCCCTCTAACATCCAATGCGTTTCAGTTAAGAGCGAGAAACGTGTGAGCTTCGTGTACAATATAGCTTCGTTTGAGCTGAAAAGTGACTGCGTTTACCTGAAACGAAGTCTCGCTTGTAGGAAGACACAGAGCCTGGCATTTAACTCCGTTTCTGAAGGGAAACACACAGCACAGTTCTCATCCATGAAACACACTCTGCTTTAGAGCAAGAAGCACGCTCTTGCTTTCTAGAGTCTCTAATAAGGCAGGAAACGTGAGAGTGCTCAGAACAAAAGAACTGTGTTTCCTACACACACGGACCATATCTAGTTCAACTCTGCTTCTGAAACTGATACAAACCACAGGCCCTCTAACATCCAATGCGTTTCAGTTAAGAGCGAGAAACGTGTGAGCTTCGTGTACAATATAGCTTCGTTTGAGCTGAAAAGTGACTGCGTTTACCTGAAACGAAGTCTCGCTTGTAGGAAGACACAGAGCCTGGCATTTAACTCCGTTTCTGAAGGGAAACACACAGCACAGTTCTCATCCATGAAACACACTCTGCTTTAGAGCAAGAAGCACGCTCTTGCTTTCTAGAGTCTCTAATAAGGCGGGAAACGTGAGAGTGCTCAGAACAAAAGAACTGTGTTTCCTACACACACGGACCATATCTAGTTCAACTCTGCTTCTGAAACTGATACAAACCACAGGCCCTCTAACATCCAATGCGTTTCAGTTAAGAGCGAGAAACGTGTGAGCTTCGTGTACAATATAGCTTCGTTTGAGCTGAAAAGTGACTGCGTTTACCTGAAACGAAGTCTCGCTTGTAGGAAGACACAGAGCCTGGCATTTAACTCCGTTTCTGAAGGGAAACACACAGCACAGTTCTCATCCATGAAACACACTCTGCTTTAGAGCAAGAAGCACGCTCTTGCTTTCTAGAGTCTCTAATAAGGCGGGAAACGTGAGAGTGCTCAGAACAAAAGAACTGTGTTTCCTACACACACGGACCATATCTAGTTCAACTCTGCTTCTGAAACTGATACAAACCACAGGCCCTCTAACATCCAATGCGTTTCAGTTAAGAGCGAGAAACGCGTGAGCTTCGTGTACAATATAGCTTCGTTTGAGCTGAAAAGTGACTGCGTTTACCTGAAACGAAGTCTCGCTTGTAGGAAGACACAGAGCCTGGCATTTAACTCCGTTTCTGAAGGGAAACACACAGCACAGTTCTCATCCATGAAACACACTCTGCTTTAGAGCAAGAAGCACGCTCTTGCTTTCTAGAGTCTCTAATAAGGCGGGAAACGTGAGAGTGCTCAGAACAAAAGAACTGTGTTTCCTACACACACGGACCATATCTAGTACAACTCTGCTTCTGAAACTGATACAAACCACAGGCCCTCTAACATCCAATGCGTTTCAGTTAAGAGCGAGAAACGTGTGAGCTTCGTGTACAATATAGCTTCGTTTGAGCTGAAAAGTGACTGCGTTTACCTGAAACGAAGTCTCGCTTGTAGGAAGACACAGAGCCTGGCATTTAACTCCGTTTCTGAAGGGAAACACACAGCACAGTTCTCATCCATGAAACACACTCTGCTTTAGAGCAAGAAGCACGCTCTTGCTTTCTAGAGTCTCTAATAAGGCAGGAAACATGAGAGTGCTCAGAACAAAAGAACTGTGTTTCCTACACACACGGACCATATCTAGTTCAACTCTGCTTCTGAAACTGATACAAACCACAGGCCCTCTAACATCCAATGCGTTTCAGTTAAGAGCGAGAAACGTGTGAGCTTCGTGTACAATATAGCTTCGTTTGAGCTGAAAAGTGACTGCGTTTACCTGAAACGAAGTCTCGCTTGTAGGAAGACACAGAGCCTGGCATTTAACTCCGTTTCTGAAGGGAAACACACAGCACAGTTCTCATCCATGAAACACACTCTGCTTTAGAGCAAGAAGCACGCTCTTGCTTTCTAGAGTCTCTAATAAGGCGGGAAACGTGAGAGTGCTCAGAACAAAAGAACTGTGTTTCCTACACACACGGACCATATCTAGTTCAACTCTGCTTCTGAAACTGATACAAACCACAGGCCCTCTAACATCCAATGCGTTTCAGTTAAGAGCGAGAAACGTGTGAGCTTCGTGTACAATATAGCTTCGTTTGAGCTGAAAAGTGACTGCGTTTACCTGAAACGAAGTCTCGCTTGTAGGAAGACACAGAGCCTGGCATTTAACTCCGTTTCTGAAGGGAAACACACAGCACAGTTCTCATCCATGAAACACACTCTGCTTTAGAGCAAGAAGCACGCTCTTGCTTTCTAGAGTCTCTAATAAGGCGGGAAACGTGAGAGTGCTCAGAACAAAAGAACTGTGTTTCCTACACACACGGACCATATCTAGTTCAACTCTGCTTCTGAAACTGATACAAACCACAGGCCCTCTAACATCCAATGCGTTTCAGTTAAGAGCGAGAAACGCGTGAGCTTCGTGTACAATATAGCTTCGTTTGAGCTGAAAAGTGACTGCGTTTACCTGAAACGAAGTCTCGCTTGTAGGAAGACACAGAGCCTGGCATTTAACTCCGTTTCTGAAGGGAAACACACAGCACAGTTCTCATCCATGAAACACACTCTGCTTTAGAGCAAGAAGCACGCTCTTGCTTTCTAGAGTCTCTAATAAGGCGGGAAACGTGAGAGTGCTCAGAACAAAAGAACTGTGTTTCCTACACACACGGACCATATCTAGTTCAACTCTGCTTCTGAAACTGATACAAACCACAGGCCCTCTAACATCCAATGCGTTTCAGTTAAGAGCGAGAAACGCGTGAGCTTCGTGTACAATATAGCTTCGTTTGAGCTGAAAAGTGACTGCGTTTACCTGAAACGAAGTCTCGCTTGTAGGAAGACACAGAGCCTGGCATTTAACTCCGTTTCTGAAGGGAAACACACAGCACAGTTCTCATCCATGAAACACACTCTGCTTTAGAGCAAGAAGCACGCTCTTGCTTTCTAGAGTCTCTAATAAGGCGGGAAACGTGAGAGTGCTCAGAACAAAAGAACTGTGTTTCCTACACACACGGACCATATCTAGTTCAACTCTGCTTCTGAAACTGATACAAACCACAGGTCATCTAACATCCAATGCGTTTCAGTTAAGAGCGAGAAACGCGTGAGCTTCCTGTACAATATAGCTTCGTTTGAGCTGAAAAGTGACTGCGTTTACCTGAAACGAAGTCTCGCTTGTAGGAAGACACAGAGCCTGGCATTTAACTCCGTTTCTGAAGGGAAACACACAGCACAGTTCTCATCCATGAAACACACTCTGCTTTAGAGCAAGAAGCACGCTCTTGCTTTCTAGAGTCTCTAATAAGGCGGGAAACGTGAGAGTGCTCAGAACAAAAGAACTGTGTTTCCTACACACACGGACCATATCTAGTTCAACTCTGCTTCTGAAACTGATACAAACCACAGGCCCTCTAACATCCAATGCGTTTCAGTTAAGAGCGAGAAACGTTTGAGCTTCGTGTACAATATAGCTTCGTTTGAGCTGAAAAGTGACTGCGTTTACCTGAAACGAAGTCTCGCTTGTAGGCAGACACAGAGCCTGGCATTTAACTCCGTTTCTGAAGGGAAACACACAGCACAGTTCTCATCCATGAAACACACTCTGCTTTAGAGCAAGAAGCACGCTCTTGCTTTCTAGAGTCTCTAATAAGGCGGGAAACGTGAGAGTGCTCAGAACAAAAGAACTGTGTTTCCTACACACACGGACCATATCTAGTTCAACTCTGCTTCTGAAACTGATACAAACCACGGGCCCTCTAACATCCAATGCGTTTCAGTTAAGAGCGAGAAACGCGTGAGCTTCGTGTACAATATAGCTTCGTTTGAGCTGAAAAGTGACTGCGTTTACCTGAAACGAAGTCTCGCTTGTAGGAAGACACAGAGCCTGGCATTTAACTCCGTTTCTGAAGGGAAACACACAGCACAGTTCTCATCCATGAAACACACTCTGCTTTAGAGCAAGAAGCACGCTCTTGCTTTCTAGAGTCTCTAATAAGGCGGGAAACGTGAGAGTGCTCAGAACAAAAGAACTGTGTTTCCTACACACACGGACCATATCTAGTTCAACTCTGCTTCTGAAACTGATACAAACCACAGGCCCTCTAACATCCAATGCGTTTCAGTTAAGAGCGAGAAACGTGTGAGCTTCGTGTACAATATAGCTTCGTTTGAGCTGAAAAGTGACTGCGTTTACCTGAAACGAAGTCTCGCTTGTAGGAAGACACAGAGCCTGGCATTTAACTCCGTTTCTGAAGGGAAACACACAGCACAGTTCTCATCCATGAAACACACTCTGCTTTAGAGCAAGAAGCACGCTCTTGCTTTCTAGAGTCTCTAATAAGGCGGGAAACGTGAGAGTGCTCAGAACAAAAGAACTGTGTTTCCTACACACACGGACCATATCTAGTTCAACTCTGCTTCTGAAACTGATACAAACCACAGGCCCTCTAACATCCAATGCGTTTCAGTTAAGAGCGAGAAACGTGTGAGCTTCGTGTACAATATAGCTTCGTTTGAGCTGAAAAGTGACTGCGTTTACCTGAAACGAAGTCTCGCTTGTAGGAAGACACAGAGCCTGGCATTTAACTCCGTTTCTGAAGGGAAACACACAGCACAGTTCTCATCCATGAAACACACTCTGCTTTAGAGCAAGAAGCACGCTCTTGCTTTCTAGAGTCTCTAATAAGGCGGGAAACGTGAGAGTGCTCAGAACAAAAGAACTGTGTTTCCTACACACACGGACCATATCTAGTTCAACTCTGCTTCTGAAACTGATACAAACCACAGGCCCTCTAACATCCAATGCGTTTCAGTTAAGAGCGAGAAACGTGTGAGCTTCGTGTACAATATAGCTTCGTTTGAGCTGAAAAGTGACTGCGTTTACCTGAAACGAAGTCTCGCTTGTAGGAAGACACAGAGCCTGGCATTTAACTCCGTTTCTGAAGGGAAACACACAGCACAGTTCTCATCCATGAAACACACTCTGCTTTAGAGCAAGAAGCACGCTCTTGCTTTCTAGAGTCTCTAATAAGGCGGGAAACGTGAGAGTGCTCAGAACAAAAGAACTGTGTTTCCTACACACACGGACCATATCTAGTTCAACTCTGCTTCTGAAACTGATACAAACCACAGGCCCTCTAACATCCAATGCGTTTCAGTTAAGAGCGAGAAACGTGTGAGCTTCGTGTACAATATAGCTTCGTTTGAGCTGAAAAGTGACTGCGTTTACCTGAAACGAAGTCTCGCTTGTAGGAAGACACAGAGCCTGGCATTTAACTCCGTTTCTGAAGGGAAACACACAGCACAGTTCTCATCCATGAAACACACTCTGCTTTAGAGCAAGAAGCACGCTCTTGCTTTCTAGAGTCTCTAATAAGGCGGGAAACGTGAGAGTGCTCAGAACAAAAGAACTGTGTTTCCTACACACACGGACCATATCTAGTTCAACTCTGCTTCTGAAACTGATACAAACCACAGGCCCTCTAACATCCAATGCGTTTCAGTTAAGAGCGAGAAACGTGTGAGCTTCGTGTACAATATAGCTTCGTTTGAGCTGAAAAGTGACTGCGTTTACCTGAAACGAAGTCTCGCTTGTAGGAAGACACAGAGCCTGGCATTTAACTCCGTTTCTGAAGGGAAACACACAGCACAGTTCTCATCCATGAAACACACTCTGCTTTAGAGCAAGAAGCACGCTCTTGCTTTCTAGAGTCTCTAATAAGGCGGGAAACGTGAGAGTGCTCAGAACAAAAGAACTGTGTTTCCTACACACACGGACCATATCTAGTTCAACTCTGCTTCTGAAACTGATACAAACCACAGGCCCTCTAACATCCAATGCGTTTCAGTTAAGAGCGAGAAACGCGTGAGCTTCGTGTACAATATAGCTTCGTTTGAGCTGAAAAGTGACTGCGTTTACCTGAAACGAAGTCTCGCTTGTAGGAAGACACAGAGCCTGGCATTTAACTCCGTTTCTGAAGGGAAACACACAGCACAGTTCTCATCCATGAAACACACTCTGCTTTAGAGCAAGAAGCACGCTCTTGCTTTCTAGAGTCTCTAATAAGGCGGGAAACGTGAGAGTGCTCAGAACAAAAGAACTGTGTTTCCTACACACACGGACCATATCTAGTTCAACTCTGCTTCTGAAACTGATACAAACCACAGGCCCTCTAACATCCAATGCGTTTCAGTTAAGAGCGAGAAACGCGTGAGCTTCGTGTACAATATAGCTTCGTTTGAGCTGAAAAGTGACTGCGTTTACCTGAAACGAAGTCTCGCTTGTAGGAAGACACAGAGCCTGGCATTTAACTCCGTTTCTGAAGGGAAACACACAGCACAGTTCTCATCCATGAAACACACTCTGCTTTAGAGCAAGAAGCACGCTCTTGCTTTCTAGAGTCTCTAATAAGGCGGGAAACGTGAGAGTGCTCAGAACAAAAGAACTGTGTTTCCTACACACACGGACCATATCTAGTTCAACTCTGCTTCTGAAACTGATACAAACCACAGGCCCTCTAACATCCAATGCGTTTCAGTTAAGAGCGAGAAACGCGTGAGCTTCCTGTACAATATAGCTTCGTTTGAGCTGAAAAGTGACTGCGTTTACCTGAAACGAAGTCTCGCTTGTAGGAAGACACAGAGCCTGGCATTTAACTCCGTTTCTGAAGGGAAACACACAGCACAGTTCTCATCCATGAAACACACTCTGCTTTAGAGCAAGAAGCACGCTCTTGCTTTCTAGAGTCTCTAATAAGGCGGGAAACGTGAGAGTGCTCAGAACAAAAGAACTGTGTTTCCTACACACACGGACCATATCTAGTTCAACTCTGCTTCTGAAACTGATACAAACCACAGGCCCTCTAACATCCAATGCGTTTCAGTTAAGAGCGAGAAACGTGTGAGCTTCGTGTACAATATAGCTTCGTTTGAGCTGAAAAGTGACTGCGTTTACCTGAAACGAAGTCTCGCTTGTAGGAAGACACAGAGCCTGGCATTTAACTCCGTTTCTGAAGGGAAACACACAGCATAGTTCTCATCCATGAAACACACTCTGCTTTAGAGCAAGAAGCACGCTCTTGCTTTCTAGAGTCTCTAATAAGGCGGGAAACGTGAGAGTGCTCAGAACAAAAGAACTGTGTTTCCTACACACACGGACCATATCTAGTTCAACTCTGCTTCTGAAACTGATACAAACCACAGGCCCTCTAACATCCAATGCGTTTCAGTTAAGAGCGAGAAACGTGTGAGCTTCGTGTACAATATAGCTTCGTTTGAGCTGAAAAGTGACTGCGTTTACCTGAAACGAAGTCTCGCTTGTAGGAAGACACAGAGCCTGGCATTTAACTCCGTTTCTGAAGGAAAACACACAGCACAGTTCTCATCCATGAACACACTCTGCTTTAGAGCAAGAAGCACGCTCTTGCTTTCTAGAGTCTCTAATAAGGCAGGAAACGTGAGAGTGCTCAGAACAAAGGAACTGTGTTTCCTACACACACGGACCATATCTAGTTCAACTCTGCTTCTGAAACTGATACAAACCACGGGCCCTCTAACATCCAATGCGTTTCAGTTAAGAGCGAGAAACGTGTGAGCTTCGTGTACAATATAGCTTCGTTTGAGCTGAAAAGTGACTGCGTTTACCTGAAACGAAGTCTCGCTTGTAGGAAGACACAGAGCCTGGCATTTAACTCCGTTTCTGAAGGGAAACACACAGCACAGTTCTCATCCATGAAACACACTCTGCTTTAGAGCAAGAAGCACGCTCTTGCTTTCTAGAGTCTCTAATAAGGCGGGAAACGTGAGAGTGCTCAGAACAAAAGAACTGTGTTTCCTACACACACGGACCATATCTAGTTCAACTCTGCTTCTGAAACTGATACAAACCACAGGCCCTCTAACATCCAATGCGTTTCAGTTAAGAGCGAGAAACGTGTGAGCTTCGTGTACAATATAGCTTCGTTTGAGCTGAAAAGTGACTGCGTTTACCTGAAACGAAGTCTCGCTTGTAGGAAGACACAGAGCCTGGCATTTAACTCCGTTTCTGAAGGGAAACACACAGCACAGTTCTCATCCATGAAACACACTCTGCTTTAGAGCAAGAAGCACGCTCTTGCTTTCTAGAGTCTCTAATAAGGCGGGAAACGTGAGAGTGCTCAGAACAAAAGAACTGTGTTTCCTACACACACGGACCATATCTAGTTCAACTCTGCTTCTGAAACTGATACAAACCACAGGCCCTCTAACATCCAATGCGTTTCAGTTAAGAGCGAGAAACGTGTGAGCTTCGTGTACAATATAGCTTCGTTTGAGCTGAAAAGTGACTGCGTTTACCTGAAACGAAGTCTCGCTTGTAGGAAGACACAGAGCCTGGCATTTAACTCCGTTTCTGAAGGGAAACACACAGCACAGTTCTCATCCATGAAACACACTCTGCTTTAGAGCAAGAAGCACGCTCTTGCTTTCTAGAGTCTCTAATAAGGCGGGAAACGTGAGAGTGCTCAGAACAAAAGAACTGTGTTTCCTACACACACGGACCATATCTAGTTCAACTCTGCTTCTGAAACTGATACAAACCACAGGCCCTCTAACATCCAATGCGTTTCAGTTAAGAGCGAGAAACGCGTGAGCTTCGTGTACAATATAGCTTCGTTTGAGCTGAAAAGTGACTGCGTTTACCTGAAACGAAGTCTCGCTTGTAGGAAGACACAGAGCCTGGCCTTTAACTCCGTTTCTGAAGGGAAACACACAGCACAGTTCTCATCCATGAAACACACTCTGCTTTAGAGCAAGAAGCACGCTCTTGCTTTCTAGAGTCTCTAATAAGGCGGGAAACGTGAGAGTGCTCAGAACAAAAGAACTGTGTTTCCTACACACACGGACCATATCTAGTTCAACTCTGCTTCTGAAACTGATACAAACCACAGGCCCTCTAACATCCAATGCGTTTCAGTTAAGAGCGAGAAACGCGTGAGCTTCGTGTACAATATAGCTTCGTTTGAGCTGAAAAGTGACTGCGTTTACCTGAAACGAAGTCTCGCTTGTAGGAAGACACAGAGCCTGGCATTTAACTCCGTTTCTGAAGGGAAACACACAGCACAGTTCTCATCCATGAAACACACTCTGCTTTAGAGCAAGAAGCACGCTCTTGCTTTCTAGAGTCTCTAATAAGGCGGGAAACGTGAGAGTGCTCAGAACAAAAGAACTGTGTTTCCTACACACACGGACCATATCTAGTTCAACTCTGCTTCTGAAACTGATACAAACCACAGGCCCTCTAACATCCAATACGTTTCAGTTAAGAGCGAGAAACGTTTGAGCTTCGTGTACAATATAGCTTCGTTTGAGCTGAAAAGGGACTGCGTTTACCTGAAACGAAGTCTCGCTTGTAGGAAGACACAGAGCCTGGCATTTAACTCCGTTTCTGAAGGGAAACACACAGCACAGTTCTCATCCATGAAACACACTCTGCTTTAGAGCAAGAAGCACGCTCTTGCTTTCTAGAGTCTCTAATAAGGCGGGAAACGTGAGAGTGCTCAGAACAAAAGAACTGTGTTTCCTACACACACGGACCATATCTAGTTCAACTCTGCTTCTGAAACTGATACAAACCACAGGCCCTCTAACATCCAATGCGTTTCAGTTAAGAGCGAGAAACATGTGAGCTTCGTGTACAATATAGCTTCGTTTGAGCTGAAAAGTGACTGCGTTTACCTGAAACGAATTCTCGCTTGTAGGAAGACACAGAGCCTGGCATTTAACTCCGTTTCTGAAGGGAAACACACAGCACAGTTCTCATCCATGAAACACACTCTGCTTTAGAGCAAGAAGCACGCTCTTGCTTTCTAGATTCTCTTCTCTAATAAGGCAGGAAACGTGAGAGTGCTCAGAACAAAAGAACTGTGTTTCCTACACACACGGACCATATCTAGTTCAACTCTGCTTCTGAAACTGATACAAACCACAGGCCCTCTAACATCCAATGCGTTTCAGTTAAGAGCGAGAAACGTGTGAGCTTCGTGTACAATATAGCTTCGTTTGAGCTGAAAAGTGACTGCGTTTACCTGAAACGAAGTCTCGCTTGTAGGAAGACACAGAGCCTGGCATTTAACTCCGTTTCTGAAGGGAAACACACAGCACAGTTCTCATCCATGAAACACACTCTGCTTTAGAGCAAGAAGCACGCTCTTGCTTTCTAGAGTCTCTAATAAGGCGGGAAACGTGAGAGTGCTCAGAACAAAAGAACTGTGTTTCCTACACACACGGACCATATCTAGTTCAACTCTGCTTCTGAAACTGATACAAACCACAGGCCCTCTAACATCCAATGCGTTTCAGTTAAGAGCGAGAAACGTGTGAGCTTCATGTACAATATAGCTTCGTTTGAGCTGAAAAGTGACTGCGTTTACCTGAAACGAAGTCTCGCTTGTAGGAAGACACAGAGCCTGGCATTTAACTCCGTTTCTGAAGGGAAACACACAGCACAGTTCTCATCCATGAACACACTCTGCTTTAGAGCAAGAAGCACGCTCTTGCTTTCTAGAGTCTCTAATAAGGCAGGAAACGTGAGAGTGCTCAGAACAAAGGAACTGTGTTTCCTACACACACGGACCATATCTAGTTCAACTCTGCTTCTGAAACTGATACAAACCACGGGCCCTCTAACATCCAATGCGTTTCAGTTAAGAGCGAGAAACGTGTGAGCTTCGTGTACAATATAGCTTCGTTTGAGCTGAAAAGTGACTGCGTTTACCTGAAACGAAGTCTCGCTTGTAGGGAGACACAGAGCCTGGCATTTAACTCCGTTTCTGAAGGGAAACACACAGCACAGTTCTCATCCATGAAACACACTCTGCTTTAGAGCAAGAAGCACGCTCTTGCTTTCTAGAGTCTCTAATAAGGCGGGAAACGTGAGAGTGCTCAGAACAAAAGAACTGTGTTTCCTACACACACGGACCATATCTAGTTCAACTCTGCTTCTGAAACTGATACAAACCACAGGCCCTCTAACATCCAATGCGTTTCAGTTAAGAGCGAGAAACGTGTGAGCTTCGTGTACAATATAGCTTCGTTTGAGCTGAAAAGTGACTGCGTTTACCTGAAACGAAGTCTCGCTTGTAGGAAGACACAGAGCCTGGCATTTAACTCCGTTTCTGAAAGGAAACACACAGCACAGTTCTCATCCATGAAACACACTCTGCTTTAGAGCAAGAAGCACGCTCTTGCTTTCTAGAGTCTCTAATAAGGCGGGAAACGTGAGAGTGCTCAGAACAAAAGAACTGTGTTTCCTACACACACGGACCATATCTAGTTCAACTCTGCTTCTGAAACTGATACAAACCACAGGCCCTCTAACATCCAATGCGTTTCAGTTAAGAGCGAGAAACGTGTGAGCTTCGTGTACAATATAGCTTCGTTTGAGCTGAAAAGTGACTGCGTTTACCTGAAACGAAGTCTCGCTTGTAGGAAGACACAGAGCCTGGCATTTAACTCCGTTTCTGAAGGGAAACACACAGCACAGTTCTCATCCATGAAACACACTCTGCTTTAGAGCAAGAAGCACGCTCTTGCTTTCTAGAGTCTCTAATAAGGCGGGAAACGTGAGAGTGCTCAGAACAAAAGAACTGTGTTTCCTACACACACGGACCATATCTAGTTCAACTCTGCTTCTGAAACTGATACAAACCACGGGCCCTCTAACATCCAATGCGTTTCAGTTAAGAGCGAGAAACGTGTGAGCTTCGTGTACAATATAGCTTCGTTTGAGCTGAAAAGTGACTGCGTTTACCTGAAACGAAGTCTCGCTTGTAGGAAGACACAGAGCCTGGCATTTAACTCCGTTTCTGGAGGGAAACACACAGCACAGTTCTCATCCATGAAACACACTCTGCTTTAGAGCAAGAAGCACGCTCTTGCTTTCTAGAGTCTCTAATAAGGCGGGAAACGTGAGAGTGCTCAGAACAAAAGAACTGTGTTTCCTACACACACGGACCATATCTAGTTCAACTCTGCTTCTGAAACTGATACAAACCACGGGTCCTCTAACATCCAATGCGTTTCAGTTAAGAGCGAGAAACGTGTGAGCTTCGTGTACAATATAGCTTCGTTTGAGCTGAAAAGTGACTGCGTTTACCTGAAACGAAGTCTCGCTTGTAGGAAGACACAGAGCCTGGCATTTAACTCCGTTTCTGAAGGGAAACACACAGCACAGTTCTCATCCATGAAACACACTCTGCTTTAGAGCAAGAAGCACGCTCTTGCTTTCTAGAGTCTCTAATAAGGCGGGAAACGTGAGAGTGCTCAGAACAAAAGAACTGTGTTTCCTACACACACGGACCATATCTAGTTCAACTCTGCTTCTGAAACTGATACAAACCACAGGCCCTCTAACATCCAATGCGTTTCAGTTAAGAGCGAGAAACGTGTGAGCTTCGTGTACAATATAGCTTCGTTTGAGCTGAAAAGTGACTGCGTTTACCTGAAACGAAGTCTCGCTTGTAGGAAGACACAGAGCATGGCATTTAACTCCGTTTCTGAAGGGAAACACACAGCATAGTTCTCATCCATGAAACACACTCTGCTTTAGAGCAAGAAGCACGCTCTTGCTTTCTAGAGTCTCTAATAAGGCGGGAAACGTGAGAGTGCTCAGAACAAAAGAACTGTGTTTCCTACACACACGGACCATATCTAGTTCAACTCTGCTTCTGAAACTGATACAAACCACAGGCCCTCTAACATCCAATGCGTTTCAGTTAAGAGCGAGAAACGCGTGAGCTTCGTGTACAATATAGCTTCGTTTGAGCTGAAAAGTGACTGCGTTTACCTGAAACGAAGTCTCGCTTGTAGGAAGACACAGAGCCTGGCATTTAACTCCGTTTCTGAAGGGAAACACACAGCACAGTTCTCATCCATGAAACACACTCTGCTTTAGAGCAAGAAGCACGCTCTTGCTTTCTAGAGTCTCTAATAAGGCGGGAAACGTGAGAGTGCTCAGAACAAAAGAACTGTGTTTCCTACACACACGGACCATATCTAGTTCAACTCTGCTTCTGAAACTGATACAAACCACAGGCCCTCTAACATCCAATGCGTTTCAGTTAAGAGCGAGAAACGTGTGAGCTTCGTGTACAATATAGCTTCGTTTGAGCTGAAAAGTGACTGCGTTTACCTGAAACGAAGTCTCGCTTGTAGGAAGACACAGAGCCTGGCATTTAACTCCGTTTCTGAAGGGAAACACACAGCACAGTTCTCATCCATGAAACACACTCTGCTTTAGAGCAAGAAGCACGCTCTTGCTTTCTAGAGTCTCTAATAAGGCGGGAAACGTGAGAGTGCTCAGAACAAAAGAACTGTGTTTCCTACACACACGGACCATATCTAGTTCAACTCTGCTTCTGAAACTGATACAAACCACAGGCCCTCTAACATCCAATGCGTTTCAGTTAAGAGCGAGAAACGTGTGAGCTTCGTGTACAATATAGCTTCGTTTGAGCTGAAAAGTGACTGCGTTTACCTGAAACGAAGTCTCGCTTGTAGGAAGACACAGAGCCTGGCATTTAACTCCGTTTCTGAAGGGAAACACACAGCACAGTTCTCATCCATGAAACACACTCTGCTTTAGAGCAAGAAGCACGCTCTTGCTTTCTAGAGTCTCTAATAAGGCGGGAAACGTGAGAGTGCTCAGAACAAAAGAACTGTGTTTCCTACACACACGGACCATATCTAGTTCAACACTGCTTCTGAAACTGATACAAACCACAGGCCCTCTAACATCCAATGCGTTTCAGTTAAGAGCGAGAAACGTGTGAGCTTCGTGTACAATATAGCTTCGTTTGAGCTGAAAAGTGACTGCGTTTACCTGAAACGAAGTCTCGCTTGTAGGAAGACACAGAGCCTGGCATTTAACTCCGTTTCTGAAGGGAAACACACAGCACAGTTCTCATCCATGAAACACACTCTGCTTTAGAGCAAGAAGCACGCTCTTGCTTTCTAGAATCTCTAATAAGGCGGGAAACGTGAGAGTGCTCAGAACAAAAGAACTGTGTTTCCTACACACACGGACCATATCTAGTTCAACTCTGCTTCTGAAACTGATACAAACCACAGGCCCTCTAACATCCAATGCGTTTCAGTTAAGAGCGAGAAACGTGTGAGCTTCGTGTACAATATAGCTTCGTTTGAGCTGAAAAGTGACTGCGTTTACCTGAAACGAAGTCTCGCTTGTAGGAAGACACAGAGCCTGGCATTTACCTCCGTTTCTGAAGGGAAACACACAGCACAGTTCTCATCCATGAAACACTCTGCTTTAGAGCAAGAAGCACGCTCTTGCTTTCTAGAGTCTCTAATAAGGCGGGAAACGTGAGAGTGCTCAGAACAAAAGAACTGTGTTTCCTACACACACGGACCATATCTAGTTCAACTCTGCTTCTGAAACTGATACAAACCACAGGCCCTCTAACATCCAATGCGTTTCAGTTAAGAGCGAGAAACGTGTGAGCTTCGTGTACAATATAGCTTCGTTTGAGCTGAAAAGTGACTGCGTTTACCTGAAACGAAGTCTCGCTTGTAGGAAGACACAGAGCCTGGCATTTAACTCCGTTTCTGAAGGGAAACACACAGCACAGTTCTCATCCATGAAACACACTCTGCTTTAGAGCAAGAAGCACGCTCTTGCTTTCTAGAGTCTCTAATAAGGCGGGAAACGTGAGAGTGCTCAGAACAAGAGAACTGTGTTTCCTACACACACGGACCATATCTAGTTCAACTCTGCTTCTGAAACTGATACAAACCACGGGCCCTCTAACATCCAATGCGTTTCAGTTAAGAGCGAGAAACGTGTGAGCTTCGTGTACAATATAGCTTCGTTTGAGCTGAAAAGTGACTGCGTTTACCTGAAACGAAGTCTCGCTTGTAGGAAGACACAGAGCCTGGCATTTAACTCCGTTTCTGAAGGGAAACACACAGCACAGTTCTCATCCATGAAACACACTCTGCTTTAGAGCAAGAAGCACGCTCTTGCTTTCTAGAGTCTCTAATAAGGCGGGAAACGTGAGAGTGCTCAGAACAAAAGAACTGTGTTTCCTACACACACGGACCATATCTAGTTCAACTCTGCTTCTGAAACTGATACAAACCACGGGTCCTCTAACATCCAATGCGTTTCAGTTAAGAGCGAGAAACGTGTGAGCTTCGTGTACAATATAGCTTCGTTTGAGCTGAAAAGTGACTGCGTTTACCTGAAACGAAGTCTCGCTTGTAGGAAGACACAGAGCCTGGCATTTAACTCCGTTTCTGAAGGGAAACACACAGCACAGTTCTCATCCATGAAACACACTCTGCTTTAGAGCAAGAAGCACGCTCTTGCTTTCTAGAGTCTCTAATAAGGCGGGAAACGTGAGAGTGCTCAGAACAAAAGAACTGTGTTTCCTACACACACGGACCATATCTAGTTCAACTCTGCTTCTGAAACTGATACAAACCACAGGCCCTCTAACATCCAATGCGTTTCAGTTAAGAGCGAGAAACGTGTGAGCTTCGTGTACAATATAGCTTCGTTTGAGCTGAAAAGTGACTGCGTTTACCTGAAACGAAGTCTCGCTTGTAGGAAGACACAGAGCCTGGCATTTAACTCCGTTTCTGAAGGGAAACACACAGCACAGTTCTCATCCATGAAACACACTCTGCTTTAGAGCAAGAAGCACGCTCTTGCTTTCTAGAGTCTCTAATAAGGCGGGAAACGTGAGAGTGCTCAGAACAAAAGAACTGTGTTTCCTACACACACGGACCATATCTAGTTCAACTCTGCTTCTGAAACTGATACAAACCACAGGCCCTCTAACATCCAATGCGTTTCAGTTAAGAGCGAGAAACGTGTGAGCTTCGTGTACAATATAGCTTCGTTTGAGCTGAAAAGTGACTGCGTTTACCTGAAACGAAGTCTCGCTTGTAGGAAGACACAGAGCCTGGCATTTAACTCCGTTTCTGAAGGGAAACACACAGCACAGTTCTCATCCATGAAACACACTCTGCTTTAGAGCAAGAAGCACGCTCTTGCTTTCTAGAGTCTCTAATAAGGCGGGAAACGTGAGAGTGCTCAGAACAAAAGAACTGTGTTTCCTACACACACGGACCATATCTAGTTCAACACTGCTTCTGAAACTGATACAAACCACAGGCCCTCTAACATCCAATGCGTTTCAGTTAAGAGCGAGAAACGTGTGAGCTTCGTGTACAATATAGCTTCGTTTGAGCTGAAAAGTGACTGCGTTTACCTGAAACGAAGTCTCGCTTGTAGGAAGACACAGAGCCTGGCATTTAACTCCGTTTCTGAAGGGAAACACACAGCACAGTTCTCATCCATGAAACACACTCTGCTTTAGAGCAAGAAGCACGCTCTTGCTTTCTAGAGTCTCTAATAAGGCGGGAAACGTGAGAGTGCTCAGAACAAAAGAACTGTGTTTCCTACACACACGGACCATATCTAGTTCAACTCTGCTTCTGAAACTGATACAAACCACAGGCCCTCTAACATCCAATGCGTTTCAGTTAAGAGCGAGAAACGTGTGAGCTTCGTGTACAATATAGCTTCGTTTGAGCTGAAAAGTGACTGCGTTTACCTGAAACGAAGTCTCGCTTGTAGGAAGACACAGAGCCTGGCATTTACCTCCGTTTCTGAAGGGAAACACACAGCACAGTTCTCATCCATGAAACACTCTGCTTTAGAGCAAGAAGCACGCTCTTGCTTTCTAGAGTCTCTAATAAGGCGGGAAACGTGAGAGTGCTCAGAACAAAAGAACTGTGTTTCCTACACACACGGACCATATCTAGTTCAACTCTGCTTCTGAAACTGATACAAACCACAGGCCCTCTAACATCCAATGCGTTTCAGTTAAGAGCGAGAAACGTGTGAGCTTCGTGTACAATATAGCTTCGTTTGAGCTGAAAAGTGACTGCGTTTACCTGAAACGAAGTCTCGCTTGTAGGAAGACACAGAGCCTGGCATTTAACTCCGTTTCTGAAGGGAAACACACAGCACAGTTCTCATCCATGAAACACACTCTGCTTTAGAGCAAGAAGCACGCTCTTGCTTTCTAGAGTCTCTAATAAGGCGGGAAACGTGAGAGTGCTCAGAACAAGAGAACTGTGTTTCCTACACACACGGACCATATCTAGTTCAACTCTGCTTCTGAAACTGATACAAACCACGGGCCCTCTAACATCCAATGCGTTTCAGTTAAGAGCGAGAAACGTGTGAGCTTCGTGTACAATATAGCTTCGTTTGAGCTGAAAAGTGACTGCGTTTACCTGAAACGAAGTCTCGCTTGTAGGAAGACACAGAGCCTGGCATTTAACTCCGTTTCTGAAGGGAAACACACAGCACAGTTCTCATCCATGAAACACACTCTGCTTTAGAGCAAGAAGCACGCTCTTGCTTTCTAGAGTCTCTAATAAGGCGGGAAACGTGAGAGTGCTCAGAACAAAAGAACTGTGTTTCCTACACACACGGACCATATCTAGTTCAACTCTGCTTCTGAAACTGATACAAACCACGGGTCCTCTAACATCCAATGCGTTTCAGTTAAGAGCGAGAAACGTGTGAGCTTCGTGTACAATATAGCTTCGTTTGAGCTGAAAAGTGACTGCGTTTACCTGAAACGAAGTCTCGCTTGTAGGAAGACACAGAGCCTGGCATTTAACTCCGTTTCTGAAGGGAAACACACAGCACAGTTCTCATCCATGAAACACACTCTGCTTTAGAGCAAGAAGCACGCTCTTGCTTTCTAGAGTCTCTAATAAGGCGGGAAACGTGAGAGTGCTCAGAACAAAAGAACTGTGTTTCCTACACACACGGACCATATCTAGTTCAACTCTGCTTCTGAAACTGATACAAACCACAGGCCCTCTAACATCCAATGCGTTTCAGTTAAGAGCGAGAAACGTGTGAGCTTCGTGTACAATATAGCTTCGTTTGAGCTGAAAAGTGACTGCGTTTACCTGAAACGAAGTCTCGCTTGTAGGAAGACACAGAGCCTGGCATTTAACTCCGTTTCTGAAGGGAAACACACAGCACAGTTCTCATCCATGAAACACACTCTGCTTTAGAGCAAGAAGCACGCTCTTGCTTTCTAGAGTCTCTAATAAGGCGGGAAACGTGAGAGTGCTCAGAACAAAAGAACTGTGTTTCCTACACACACGGACCATATCTAGTTCAACTCTGCTTCTGAAACTGATACAAACCACAGGCCCTCTAACATCCAATGCGTTTCAGTTAAGAGCGAGAAACGCGTGAGCTTCGTGTACAATATAGCTTCGTTTGAGCTGAAAAGTGACTGCGTTTACCTGAAACGAAGTCTCGCTTGTAGGAAGACACAGAGCCTGGCATTTAACTCCGTTTCTGAAGGGAAACACACAGCACAGTTCTCATCCATGAAACACACTCTGCTTTAGAGCAAGAAGCACGCTCTTGCTTTCTAGAGTCTCTAATAAGGCGGGAAACGTGAGAGTGCTCAGAACAAAAGAACTGTGTTTCCTACACACACGGACCATATCTAGTTCAACTCTGCTTCTGAAACTGATACAAACCACAGGCCCTCTAACATCCAATGCGTTCCAGTTAAGAGCGAGAAACGCGTGAGCTTCGTGTACAATATAGCTTCGTTTGAGCTGAAAAGTGACTGCGTTTACCTGAAACGAAGTCTCGCTTGTAGGAAGACACAGAGCCTGGCATTTAACTCCGTTTCTGAAGGGAAACACACAGCACAGTTCTCATCCATGAAACACACTCTGCTTTAGAGCAAGAAGCACGCTCTTGCTTTCTAGAGTCTCTAATAAGGCGGGAAACGTGAGAGTGCTCAGAACAAAAGAACTGTGTTTCCTACACACACGGACCATATCTAGTTCAACTCTGCTTCTGAAACTGATACAAACCACAGGCCCTCTAACATCCAATGCGTTTCAGTTAAGAGCGAGAAACGCGTGAGCTTCGTGTACAATATAGCTTCGTTTGAGCTGAAAAGTGACTGCGTTTACCTGAAACGAAGTCTCGCTTGTAGGAAGACACAGAGCCTGGCATTTAACTCCGTTTCTGAAGGGAAACACACAGCACAGTTCTCATCCATGAAACACACTCTGCTTTAGAGCAAGAAGCACGCTCTTGCTTTCTAGAGTCTCTAATAAGGCGGGAAACGTGAGAGTGCTCAGAACAAAAGAACTGTGTTTCCTACACACACGGACCATATCTAGTTCAACTCTGCTTCTGAAACTGATACAAACCACAGGCCCTGTAACATCCAATGCGTTTCAGTTAAGAGCGAGAAACGTGTGAGCTTCGTGTACAATATAGCTTCGTTTGAGCTGAAAAGTGACTGCGTTTACCTGAAACGAAGTCTCGCTTGTAGGAAGACACAGAGCCTGGCATTTAACTCCGTTTCTGAAGGGAAACACACAGCACAGTTCTCATCCATGAAAAACACTCTGCTTTAGAGCAAGAAGCTCGCTCTTGCTTTCTAGAGTCTCTAATAAGGCGGGAAACGTGAGAGTGCTCAGAACAAAAGAACTGTGTTTCCTACACACACGGACCATATCTAGTTCAACTCTGCTTCTGAAACTGATACAAACCACAGGCCCTCTAACATCCAATGCGTTTCAGTTAAGAGCGAGAAACGCGTGAGCTTCGTGTACAATATAGCTACGTTTGAGCTGAAAAGTGACTGCGTTTACCTGAAACGAAGTCTCGCTTGTAGGAAGACACAGAGCCTGGCATTTAACTCCGTTTCTGAAGGGAAACACACAGCACAGTTCTCATCCATGAAACACACTCTGCTTTAGAGCAAGAAGCACGCTCTTGCTTTCTAGAGTCTCTAATAAGGCGGGAAACGTGAGAGTGCTCAGAACAAAAGAACTGTGTTTCCTACACACACGGACCATATCTAGTTCAACTCTGCTTCTGAAACTGATACAAACCACAGGCCCTCTAACATCCAATACGTTTCAGTTAAGAGCGAGAAACGTTTGAGCTTCGTGTACAATATAGCTTCGTTTGAGCTGAAAAGTGACTGCGTTTACCTGAAACGAAGTCTCGCTTGTAGGAAGACACAGAGCCTGGCATTTAACTCCGTTTCTGAAGGGAAACACACAGCACAGTTCTCATCCATGAAACACACTCTGCTTTAGAGCAAGAAGCACGCTCTTGCTTTCTAGAGTCTCTAATAAGGCGGGAAACGTGAGAGTGCTCAGAACAAAAGAACTGTGTTTCCTACACACACGGACCATATCTAGTTCAACTCTGCTTCTGAAACTGATACAAACCACGGGTCCTCTAACATCCCAATGCGTTTCAGTTAAGAGCGAGAAACGTGTGAGCTTCGTGTACAATATAGCTTCGTTTGAGCTGAAAAGTGACTGCGTTTACCTGAAACGAAGTCTCGCTTGTAGGAAGACACAGAGCCTGGCATTTAACTCCGTTTCTGAAGGGAAACACACAGCACAGTTCTCATCCATGAAACACACTCTGCTTTAGAGCAAGAAGCACGCTCTTGCTTTCTAGAGTCTCTAATAAGGCGGGAAACGTGAGAGTGCTCAGAACAAAAGAACTGTGTTTCCTACACACACGGACCATATCTAGTTCAACTCTGCTTCTGAAACTGATACAAACCACAGGCCCTCTAACATCCAATGCGTTTCAGTTAAGAGCGAGAAACGTGTGAGCTTCGTGTACAATATAGCTTCGTTTGAGCTGAAAAGTGACTGCGTTTACCTGAAACGAAGTCTCGCTTGTAGGAAGACACAGAGCCTGGCATTTAACTCCGTTTCTGAAGGGAAACACACAGCACAGTTCTCATCCATGAAACACACTCTGCTTTAGAGCAAGAAGCACGCTCTTGCTTTCTAGAGTCTCTAATAAGGCGGGAAACGTGAGAGTGCTCAGAACAAAAGAACTGTGTTTCCTACACACACGGACCATATCTAGTTCAACTCTGCTTCTGAAACTGATACAAACCACAGGCCCTCTAACATCCAATGCGTTTCAGTTAAGAGCGAGAAACGCGTGAGCTTCGTGTACAATATAGCTTCGTTTGAGCTGAAAAGTGACTGCGTTTACCTGAAACGAAGTCTCGCTTGTAGGAAGACACAGAGCCTGGCATTTAACTCCGTTTCTGAAGGGAAACACACAGCACAGTTCTCATCCATGAAACACACTCTGCTTTAGAGCAAGAAGCACGCTCTTGCTTTCTAGAGTCTCTAATAAGGCGGGAAACGTGAGAGTGCTCAGAACAAAAGAACTGTGTTTCCTACACACACGGACCATATCTAGTTCAACTCTGCTTCTGAAACTGATACAAACCACAGGCCCTCTAACATCCAATGCGTTCCAGTTAAGAGCGAGAAACGCGTGAGCTTCGTGTACAATATAGCTTCGTTTGAGCTGAAAAGTGACTGCGTTTACCTGAAACGAAGTCTCGCTTGTAGGAAGACACAGAGCCTGGCATTTAACTCCGTTTCTGAAGGGAAACACACAGCACAGTTCTCATCCATGAAACACACTCTGCTTTAGAGCAAGAAGCACGCTCTTGCTTTCTAGAGTCTCTAATAAGGCGGGAAACGTGAGAGTGCTCAGAACAAAAGAACTGTGTTTCCTACACACACGGACCATATCTAGTTCAACTCTGCTTCTGAAACTGATACAAACCACAGGCCCTCTAACATACAATGCGTTTCAGTTAAGAGCGAGAAACGCGTGAGCTTCGTGTACAATATAGCTTCGTTTGAGCTGAAAAGTGACTGCGTTTACCTGAAACGAAGTCTCGCTTGTAGGAAGACACAGAGCCTGGCATTTAACTCCGTTTCTGAAGGGAAACACACCGCACAGTTCTCATCCATGAAACACACTCTGCTTTAGAGCAAGAAGCACGCTCTTGCTTTCTAGAGTCTCTAATAAGGCGGGAAACGTGAGAGTGCTCAGAACAAAAGAACTGTGTTTCCTACACACACGGACCATATCTAGTTCAACTCTGCTTCTGAAACTGATACAAACCACAGGCCCTCTAACATCCAATGCGTTTCAGTTAAGAGCGAGAAACGTGTGAGCTTCGTGTACAATATAGCTTCGTTTGAGCTGAAAAGTGACTGCGTTTACCTGAAACGAAGTCTCGCTTGTAGGAAGACACAGAGCCTGGCATTTAACTCCGTTTCTGAAGGGAAACACACAGCACAGTTCTCATCCATGAAAAACACTCTGCTTTAGAGCAAGAAGCACGCTCTTGCTTTCTAGAGTCTCTAATAAGGCGGGAAACGTGAGAGTGCTCAGAACAAAAGAACTGTGTTTCCTACACACACGGACCATATCTAGTTCAACTCTGCTTCTGAAACTGATACAAACCACAGGCCCTCTAACATCCAATGCGTTTCAGTTAAGAGCGAGAAACGCGTGAGCTTCGTGTACAATATAGCTACGTTTGAGCTGAAAAGTGACTGCGTTTACCTGAAACGAAGTCTCGCTTGTAGGAAGACACAGAGCCTGGCATTTAACTCCGTTTCTGAAGGGAAACACACAGCACAGTTCTCATCCATGAAACACACTCTGCTTTAGAGCAAGAAGCACGCTCTTGCTTTCTAGAGTCTCTAATAAGGCGGGAAACGTGAGAGTGCTCAGAACAAAAGAACTGTGTTTCCTACACACACGGACCATATCTAGTTCAACTCTGCTTCTGAAACTGATACAAACCACAGGCCCTCTAACATCCAATACGTTTCAGTTAAGAGCGAGAAACGTTTGAGCTTCGTGTACAATATAGCTTCGTTTGAGCTGAAAAGTGACTGCGTTTACCTGAAACGAAGTCTCGCTTGTAGGAAGACACAGAGCCTGGCATTTAACTCCGTTTCTGAAGGGAAACACACAGCACAGTTCTCATCCATGAAAAACACTCTGCTTTAGAGCAAGAAGCTCGCTCTTGCTTTCTAGAGTCTCTAATAAGGCGGGAAACGTGAGAGTGCTCAGAACAAAAGAACTGTGTTTCCTACACACACGGACCATATCTAGTTCAACTCTGCTTCTGAAACTGATACAAACCACAGGCCCTCTAACATCCAATGCGTTTCAGTTAAGAGCGAGAAACGCGTGAGCTTCGTGTACAATATAGCTACGTTTGAGCTGAAAAGTGACTGCGTTTACCTGAAACGAAGTCTCGCTTGTAGGAAGACACAGAGCCTGGCATTTAACTCCGTTTCTGAAGGGAAACACACAGCACAGTTCTCATCCATGAAACACACTCTGCTTTAGAGCAAGAAGCACGCTCTTGCTTTCTAGAGTCTCTAATAAGGCGGGAAACGTGAGAGTGCTCAGAACAAAAGAACTGTGTTTCCTACACACACGGACCATATCTAGTTCAACTCTGCTTCTGAAACTGATACAAACCACAGGCCCTCTAACATCCAATACGTTTCAGTTAAGAGCGAGAAACGTTTGAGCTTCGTGTACAATATAGCTTCGTTTGAGCTGAAAAGTGACTGCGTTTACCTGAAACGAAGTCTCGCTTGTAGGAAGACACAGAGCCTGGCATTTAACTCCGTTTCTGAAGGGAAACACACAGCACAGTTCTCATCCATGAAACACACTCTGCTTTAGAGCAAGAAGCACGCTCTTGCTTTCTAGAGTCTCTAATAAGGCGGGAAACGTGAGAGTGCTCAGAACAAAAGAACTGTGTTTCCTACACACACGGACCATATCTAGTTCAACTCTGCTTCTGAAACTGATACAAACCACGGGTCCTCTAACATCCCAATGCGTTTCAGTTAAGAGCGAGAAACGTGTGAGCTTCGTGTACAATATAGCTTCGTTTGAGCTGAAAAGTGACTGCGTTTACCTGAAACGAAGTCTCGCTTGTAGGAAGACACAGAGCCTGGCATTTAACTCCGTTTCTGAAGGGAAACACACAGCACAGTTCTCATCCATGAAACACACTCTGCTTTAGAGCAAGAAGCACGCTCTTGCTTTCTAGAGTCTCTAATAAGGCGGGAAACGTGAGAGTGCTCAGAACAAAAGAACTGTGTTTCCTACACACACGGACCATATCTAGTTCAACTCTGCTTCTGAAACTGATACAAACCACAGGCCCTCTAACATCCAATACGTTTCAGTTAAGAGCGAGAAACGTTTGAGCTTCGTGTACAATATAGCTTCGTTTGAGCTGAAAAGTGACTGCGTTTACCTGAAACGAAGTCTCGCTTGTAGGAAGACACAGAGCCTGGCATTTAACTCCGTTTCTGAAGGGAAACACACAGCACAGTTCTCATCCATGAAAAACACTCTGCTTTAGAGCAAGAAGCTCGCTCTTGCTTTCTAGAGTCTCTAATAAGGCGGGAAACGTGAGAGTGCTCAGAACAAAAGAACTGTGTTTCCTACACACACGGACCATATCTAGTTCAACTCTGCTTCTGAAACTGATACAAACCACAGGCCCTCTAACATCCAATGCGTTTCAGTTAAGAGCGAGAAACGCGTGAGCTTCGTGTACAATATAGCTACGTTTGAGCTGAAAAGTGACTGCGTTTACCTGAAACGAAGTCTCGCTTGTAGGAAGACACAGAGCCTGGCATTTAACTCCGTTTCTGAAGGGAAACACACAGCACAGTTCTCATCCATGAAACACACTCTGCTTTAGAGCAAGAAGCACGCTCTTGCTTTCTAGAGTCTCTAATAAGGCGGGAAACGTGAGAGTGCTCAGAACAAAAGAACTGTGTTTCCTACACACACGGACCATATCTAGTTCAACTCTGCTTCTGAAACTGATACAAACCACAGGCCCTCTAACATCCAATACGTTTCAGTTAAGAGCGAGAAACGTTTGAGCTTCGTGTACAATATAGCTTCGTTTGAGCTGAAAAGTGACTGCGTTTACCTGAAACGAAGTCTCGCTTGTAGGAAGACACAGAGCCTGGCATTTAACTCCGTTTCTGAAGGGAAACACACAGCACAGTTCTCATCCATGAAACACACTCTGCTTTAGAGCAAGAAGCACGCTCTTGCTTTCTAGAGTCTCTAATAAGGCGGGAAACGTGAGAGTGCTCAGAACAAAAGAACTGTGTTTCCTACACACACGGACCATATCTAGTTCAACTCTGCTTCTGAAACTGATACAAACCACGGGTCCTCTAACATCCCAATGCGTTTCAGTTAAGAGCGAGAAACGTGTGAGCTTCGTGTACAATATAGCTTCGTTTGAGCTGAAAAGTGACTGCGTTTACCTGAAACGAAGTCTCGCTTGTAGGAAGACACAGAGCCTGGCATTTAACTCCGTTTCTGAAGGGAAACACACAGCACAGTTCTCATCCATGAAACACACTCTGCTTTAGAGCAAGAAGCACGCTCTTGCTTTCTAGAGTCTCTAATAAGGCGGGAAACGTGAGAGTGCTCAGAACAAAAGAACTGTGTTTCCTACACACACGGACCATATCTAGTTCAACTCTGCTTCTGAAACTGATACAAACCACAGGCCCTCTAACATCCAATGCGTTTCAGTTAAGAGCGAGAAACGTGTGAGCTTCGTGTACAATATAGCTTCGTTTGAGCTGAAAAGTGACTGCGTTTACCTGAAACGAAGTCTCGCTTGTAGGAAGACACAGAGCCTGGCATTTAACTCCGTTTCTGAAGGGAAACACACAGCACAGTTCTCATCCATGAAACACACTCTGCTTTAGAGCAAGAAGCACGCTCTTGCTTTCTAGAGTCTCTAATAAGGCGGGAAACGTGAGAGTGCTCAGAACAAAAGAACTGTGTTTCCTACACACACGGACCATATCTAGTTCAACTCTGCTTCTGAAACTGATACAAACCACAGGCCCTCTAACATCCAATGCGTTTCAGTTAAGAGCGAGAAACGCGTGAGCTTCGTGTACAATATAGCTTCGTTTGAGCTGAAAAGTGACTGCGTTTACCTGAAACGAAGTCTCGCTTGTAGGAAGACACAGAGCCTGGCATTTAACTCCGTTTCTGAAGGGAAACACACAGCACAGTTCTCATCCATGAAACACACTCTGCTTTAGAGCAAGAAGCACGCTCTTGCTTTCTAGAGTCTCTAATAAGGCGGGAAACGTGAGAGTGCTCAGAACAAAAGAACTGTGTTTCCTACACACACGGACCATATCTAGTTCAACTCTGCTTCTGAAACTGATACAAACCACAGGCCCTCTAACATCCAATGCGTTCCAGTTAAGAGCGAGAAACGCGTGAGCTTCGTGTACAATATAGCTTCGTTTGAGCTGAAAAGTGACTGCGTTTACCTGAAACGAAGTCTCGCTTGTAGGAAGACACAGAGCCTGGCATTTAACTCCGTTTCTGAAGGGAAACACACAGCACAGTTCTCATCCATGAAACACACTCTGCTTTAGAGCAAGAAGCACGCTCTTGCTTTCTAGAGTCTCTAATAAGGCGGGAAACGTGAGAGTGCTCAGAACAAAAGAACTGTGTTTCCTACACACACGGACCATATCTAGTTCAACTCTGCTTCTGAAACTGATACAAACCACAGGCCCTCTAACATACAATGCGTTTCAGTTAAGAGCGAGAAACGCGTGAGCTTCGTGTACAATATAGCTTCGTTTGAGCTGAAAAGTGACTGCGTTTACCTGAAACGAAGTCTCGCTTGTAGGAAGACACAGAGCCTGGCATTTAACTCCGTTTCTGAAGGGAAACACACCGCACAGTTCTCATCCATGAAACACACTCTGCTTTAGAGCAAGAAGCACGCTCTTGCTTTCTAGAGTCTCTAATAAGGCGGGAAACGTGAGAGTGCTCAGAACAAAAGAACTGTGTTTCCTACACACACGGACCATATCTAGTTCAACTCTGCTTCTGAAACTGATACAAACCACAGGCCCTCTAACATCCAATGCGTTTCAGTTAAGAGCGAGAAACGTGTGAGCTTCGTGTACAATATAGCTTCGTTTGAGCTGAAAAGTGACTGCGTTTACCTGAAACGAAGTCTCGCTTGTAGGAAGACACAGAGCCTGGCATTTAACTCCGTTTCTGAAGGGAAACACACAGCACAGTTCTCATCCATGAAAAACACTCTGCTTTAGAGCAAGAAGCACGCTCTTGCTTTCTAGAGTCTCTAATAAGGCGGGAAACGTGAGAGTGCTCAGAACAAAAGAACTGTGTTTCCTACACACACGGACCATATCTAGTTCAACTCTGCTTCTGAAACTGATACAAACCACAGGCCCTCTAACATCCAATGCGTTTCAGTTAAGAGCGAGAAACGCGTGAGCTTCGTGTACAATATAGCTACGTTTGAGCTGAAAAGTGACTGCGTTTACCTGAAACGAAGTCTCGCTTGTAGGAAGACACAGAGCCTGGCATTTAACTCCGTTTCTGAAGGGAAACACACAGCACAGTTCTCATCCATGAAACACACTCTGCTTTAGAGCAAGAAGCACGCTCTTGCTTTCTAGAGTCTCTAATAAGGCGGGAAACGTGAGAGTGCTCAGAACAAAAGAACTGTGTTTCCTACACACACGGACCATATCTAGTTCAACTCTGCTTCTGAAACTGATACAAACCACAGGCCCTCTAACATCCAATACGTTTCAGTTAAGAGCGAGAAACGTTTGAGCTTCGTGTACAATATAGCTTCGTTTGAGCTGAAAAGTGACTGCGTTTACCTGAAACGAAGTCTCGCTTGTAGGAAGACACAGAGCCTGGCATTTAACTCCGTTTCTGAAGGGAAACACACAGCACAGTTCTCATCCATGAAACACACTCTGCTTTAGAGCAAGAAGCACGCTCTTGCTTTCTAGAGTCTCTAATAAGGCGGGAAACGTGAGAGTGCTCAGAACAAAAGAACTGTGTTTCCTACACACACGGACCATATCTAGTTCAACTCTGCTTCTGAAACTGATACAAACCACAGGCCCTCTAACATCCAATGCGTTTCAGTTAAGAGCGAGAAACGTGTGAGCTTCGTGTACAATATAGCTTCGTTTGAGCTGAAAAGTGACTGCGTTTACCTGAAACGAATTCTCGCTTGTAGGAAGACACAGAGCCTGGCATTTAACTCCGTTTCTGAAGGGAAACACACAGCACAGTTCTCATCCATGAAACACACTCTGCTTTAGAGCAAGAAGCACGCTCTTGCTTTCTAGAGTCTCTAATAAGGCGGGAAACGTGAGAGTGCTCAGAACAAAAGAACTGTGTTTCCTACACACACGGACCATATCTAGTTCAACTCTGCTTCTGAAACTGATACAAACCACAGGCCCTCTAACATACAATGCGTTTCAGTTAAGAGCGAGAAACGCGTGAGCTTCGTGTACAATATAGCTTCGTTTGAGCTGAAAAGTGACTGCGTTTACCTGAAACGAAGTCTCGCTTGTAGGAAGACACAGAGCCTGGCATTTAACTCCGTTTCTGAAGGGAAACACACAGCACAGTTCTCATCCATGAAACACACTCTGCTTTAGAGCAAGAAGCACGCTCTTGCTTTCTAGAGTCTCTAATAAGGCGGGAAACGTGAGAGTGCTCAGAACAAAAGAACTGTGTTTCCTACACACACGGACCATATCTAGTTCAACTCTGCTTCTGAAACTGATACAAACCACAGGCCCTGTAACATCCAATGCGTTTCAGTTAAGAGCGAGAAACGTGTGAGCTTCGTGTACAATATAGCTTCGTTTGAGCTGAAAAGTGACTGCGTTTACCTGAAACGAAGTCTCGCTTGTAGGAAGACACAGAGCCTGGCATTTAACTCCGTTTCTGAAGGGAATCACACAGCACAGTTCTCATCCATGAAAAACACTCTGCTTTAGAGCAAGAAGCTCGCTCTTGCTTTCTAGAGTCTCTAATAAGGCGGGAAACGTGAGAGTGCTCAGAACAAAAGAACTGTGTTTCCTACACACACGGACCATATCTAGTTCAACTCTGCTTCTGAAACTGATACAAACCACAGGCCCTCTAACATCCAATGCGTTTCAGTTAAGAGCGAGAAACGCGTGAGCTTCGTGTACAATATAGCTACGTTTGAGCTGAAAAGTGACTGCGTTTACCTGAAACGAAGTCTCGCTTGTAGGAAGACACAGAGCCTGGCATTTAACTCCGTTTCTGAAGGGAAACACACAGCACAGTTCTCATCCATGAAACACACTCTGCTTTAGAGCAAGAAGCACGCTCTTGCTTTCTAGAGTCTCTAATAAGGCGGGAAACGTGAGAGTGCTCAGAACAAAAGAACTGTGTTTCCTACACACACGGACCATATCTAGTTCAACTCTGCTTCTGAAACTGATACAAACCACAGGCCCTCTAACATCCAATACGTTTCAGTTAAGAGCGAGAAACGTTTGAGCTTCGTGTACAATATAGCTTCGTTTGAGCTGAAAAGTGACTGCGTTTACCTGAAACGAAGTCTCGCTTGTAGGAAGACACAGAGCCTGGCATTTAACTCCGTTTCTGAAGGGAAACACACAGCACAGTTCTCATCCATGAAACACACTCTGCTTTAGAGCAAGAAGCACGCTCTTGCTTTCTAGAGTCTCTAATAAGGCGGGAAACGTGAGAGTGCTCAGAACAAAAGAACTGTGTTTCCTACACACACGGACCATATCTAGTTCAACTCTGCTTCTGAAACTGATACAAACCACGGGTCCTCTAACATCCCAATGCGTTTCAGTTAAGAGCGAGAAACGTGTGAGCTTCGTGTACAATATAGCTTCGTTTGAGCTGAAAAGTGACTGCGTTTACCTGAAACGAAGTCTCGCTTGTAGGAAGACACAGAGCCTGGCATTTAACTCCGTTTCTGAAGGGAAACACACAGCACAGTTCTCATCCATGAAACACACTCTGCTTTAGAGCAAGAAGCACGCTCTTGCTTTCTAGAGTCTCTAATAAGGCGGGAAACGTGAGAGTGCTCAGAACAAAAGAACTGTGTTTCCTACACACACGGACCATATCTAGTTCAACTCTGCTTCTGAAACTGATACAAACCACAGGCCCTCTAACATCCAATGCGTTTCAGTTAAGAGCGAGAAACGTGTGAGCTTCGTGTACAATATAGCTTCGTTTGAGCTGAAAAGTGACTGCGTTTACCTGAAACGAAGTCTCGCTTGTAGGAAGACACAGAGCCTGGCATTTAACTCCGTTTCTGAAGGGAAACACACAGCACAGTTCTCATCCATGAAACACACTCTGCTTTAGAGCAAGAAGCACGCTCTTGCTTTCTAGAGTCTCTAATAAGGCGGGAAACGTGAGAGTGCTCAGAACAAAAGAACTGTGTTTCCTACACACACGGACCATATCTAGTTCAACTCTGCTTCTGAAACTGATACAAACCACAGGCCCTCTAACATCCAATGCGTTTCAGTTAAGAGCGAGAAACGCGTGAGCTTCGTGTACAATATAGCTTCGTTTGAGCTGAAAAGTGACTGCGTTTACCTGAAACGAAGTCTCGCTTGTAGGAAGACACAGAGCCTGGCATTTAACTCCGTTTCTGAAGGGAAACACACAGCACAGTTCTCATCCATGAAACACACTCTGCTTTAGAGCAAGAAGCACGCTCTTGCTTTCTAGAGTCTCTAATAAGGCGGGAAACGTGAGAGTGCTCAGAACAAAAGAACTGTGTTTCCTACACACACGGACCATATCTAGTTCAACTCTGCTTCTGAAACTGATACAAACCACAGGCCCTCTAACATCCAATGCGTTCCAGTTAAGAGCGAGAAACGCGTGAGCTTCGTGTACAATATAGCTTCGTTTGAGCTGAAAAGTGACTGCGTTTACCTGAAACGAAGTCTCGCTTGTAGGAAGACACAGAGCCTGGCATTTAACTCCGTTTCTGAAGGGAAACACACAGCACAGTTCTCATCCATGAAACACACTCTGCTTTAGAGCAAGAAGCACGCTCTTGCTTTCTAGAGTCTCTAATAAGGCGGGAAACGTGAGAGTGCTCAGAACAAAAGAACTGTGTTTCCTACACACACGGACCATATCTAGTTCAACTCTGCTTCTGAAACTGATACAAACCACAGGCCCTCTAACATACAATGCGTTTCAGTTAAGAGCGAGAAACGCGTGAGCTTCGTGTACAATATAGCTTCGTTTGAGCTGAAAAGTGACTGCGTTTACCTGAAACGAAGTCTCGCTTGTAGGAAGACACAGAGCCTGGCATTTAACTCCGTTTCTGAAGGGAAACACACCGCACAGTTCTCATCCATGAAACACACTCTGCTTTAGAGCAAGAAGCACGCTCTTGCTTTCTAGAGTCTCTAATAAGGCGGGAAACGTGAGAGTGCTCAGAACAAAAGAACTGTGTTTCCTACACACACGGACCATATCTAGTTCAACTCTGCTTCTGAAACTGATACAAACCACAGGCCCTCTAACATCCAATGCGTTTCAGTTAAGAGCGAGAAACGTGTGAGCTTCGTGTACAATATAGCTTCGTTTGAGCTGAAAAGTGACTGCGTTTACCTGAAACGAAGTCTCGCTTGTAGGAAGACACAGAGCCTGGCATTTAACTCCGTTTCTGAAGGGAAACACACAGCACAGTTCTCATCCATGAAAAACACTCTGCTTTAGAGCAAGAAGCACGCTCTTGCTTTCTAGAGTCTCTAATAAGGCGGGAAACGTGAGAGTGCTCAGAACAAAAGAACTGTGTTTCCTACACACACGGACCATATCTAGTTCAACTCTGCTTCTGAAACTGATACAAACCACAGGCCCTCTAACATCCAATGCGTTTCAGTTAAGAGCGAGAAACGCGTGAGCTTCGTGTACAATATAGCTACGTTTGAGCTGAAAAGTGACTGCGTTTACCTGAAACGAAGTCTCGCTTGTAGGAAGACACAGAGCCTGGCATTTAACTCCGTTTCTGAAGGGAAACACACAGCACAGTTCTCATCCATGAAACACACTCTGCTTTAGAGCAAGAAGCACGCTCTTGCTTTCTAGAGTCTCTAATAAGGCGGGAAACGTGAGAGTGCTCAGAACAAAAGAACTGTGTTTCCTACACACACGGACCATATCTAGTTCAACTCTGCTTCTGAAACTGATACAAACCACAGGCCCTCTAACATCCAATACGTTTCAGTTAAGAGCGAGAAACGTTTGAGCTTCGTGTACAATATAGCTTCGTTTGAGCTGAAAAGTGACTGCGTTTACCTGAAACGAAGTCTCGCTTGTAGGAAGACACAGAGCCTGGCATTTAACTCCGTTTCTGAAGGGAAACACACAGCACAGTTCTCATCCATGAAACACACTCTGCTTTAGAGCAAGAAGCACGCTCTTGCTTTCTAGAGTCTCTAATAAGGCGGGAAACGTGAGAGTGCTCAGAACAAAAGAACTGTGTTTCCTACACACACGGACCATATCTAGTTCAACTCTGCTTCTGAAACTGATACAAACCACAGGCCCTCTAACATCCAATGCGTTTCAGTTAAGAGCGAGAAACATGTGAGCTTCGTGTACAATATAGCTTCGTTTGAGCTGAAAAGTGACTGCGTTTACCTGAAACGAAGTCTCGCTTGTAGGAAGACACAGAGCCTGGCATTTAACTCCGTTTCTGAAAGGAAACACACAGCACAGTTCTCATCCATGAAACACACTCTGCTTTAGAGCAAGAAGCACGCTCTTGCTTTCTAGATTCTCTTCTCTAATAAGGCAGGAAACGTGAGAGTGCTCAGAACAAAAGAACTGTGTTTCCTACACACACGGACCATATCTAGTTCAACTCTGCTTCTGAAACTGATACAAACCACAGGCCCTCTAACATCCAATGCGTTTCAGTTAAGAGTGAGAAACGTGTGAGCTTCGTGTACAATATAGCTTCGTTTGAGCTGAAAAGTGACTGCGTTTACCTGAAACGAAGTCTCGCTTGTAGGAAGACACAGAGCCTGGCATTTAACTCCGTTTCTGAAGGGAAACACACAGCACAGTTCTCATCCATGAAACACACTCTGCTTTAGAGCAAGAAGCACGCTCTTGCTTTCTAGAGTCTCTAATAAGGCGGGAAACGTGAGAGTGCTCAGAACAAAAGAACTGTGTTTCCTACACACACGGACCATATCTAGTTCAACTCTGCTTCTGAAACTGATACAAACCACAGTCCCTCTAACATCCAATGCGTTTCAGTGTAGAGCGAGAAACGTGTGAGCTTCATGTACAATATAGCTTCGTTTGAGCTGAAAAGTGACTGCGTTTACCTGAAACGAAGTCTCGCTTGTAGGAAGACACAGAGCCTGGCATTTAACTCCGTTTCTGAAGGGAAACACACAGCACAGTTCTCATCCATGAAACACACTCTGCTTTAGAGCAAGAAGCACGCTCTTGCTTTCTAGAGTCTCTAATAAGGCGGGAAACGTGAGAGTGCTCAGAACAAAAGAACTGTGTTTCCTACACACACGGACCATATCTAGTTCAACTCTGCTTCTGAAACTGATACAAACCACAGGCCCTCTAACATCCAATGCGTTTCAGTTAAGAGCGAGAAACGCGTGAGCTTCGTGTACAATATAGCTTCGTTTGAGCTGAAAAGTGACTGCGTTTACCTGAAACGAAGTCTCGCTTGTAGGAAGACACAGAGCCTGGCATTTAACTCCGTTTCTGAAGGGAAACACACAGCACAGTTCTCATCCATGAAACACACTCTGCTTTAGAGCAAGAAGCACGCTCTTGCTTTCTAGAGTCTCTAATAAGGCGGGAAACGTGAGAGTGCTCAGAACAAAAGAACTGTGTTTCCTACACACACGGACCATATCTAGTTCAACTCTGCTTCTGAAACTGATACAAACCACAGGCCCTCTAACATCCAATGCGTTTCAGTTAAGAGCGAGAAACGCGTGAGCTTCGTGTACAATATAGCTTCGTTTGAGCTGAAAAGTGACTGCGTTTACCTGAAACGAAGTCTCGCTTGTAGGAAGACACAGAGCCTGGCATTTAACTCCGTTTCTGAAGGGAAACACACAGCACAGTTCTCATCCATGAAACACACTCTGCTTTAGAGCAAGAAGCACGCTCTTGCTTTCTAGAGTCTCTAATAAGGCGGGAAACGTGAGAGTGCTCAGAACAAAAGAACTGTGTTTCCTACACACACGGACCATATCTAGTTCAACTCTGCTTCTGAAACTGATACAAACCACAGGCCCTCTAACATACAATGCGTTTCAGTTAAGAGCGAGAAACGCGTGAGCTTCGTGTACAATATAGCTTCGTTTGAGCTGAAAAGTGACTGCGTTTACCTGAAACGAAGTCTCGCTTGTAGGAAGACACAGAGCCTGGCATTTAACTCCGTTTCTGAAGGGAAACACACCGCACAGTTCTCATCCATGAAACACACTCTGCTTTAGAGCAAGAAGCACGCTCTTGCTTTCTAGAGTCTCTAATAAGGCGGGAAACGTGAGAGTGCTCAGAACAAAAGAACTGTGTTTCCTACACACACGGACCATATCTAGTTCAACTCTGCTTCTGAAACTGATACAAACCACAGGCCCTCTAACATCCAATGCGTTTCAGTTAAGAGCGAGAAACGTGTGAGCTTCGTGTACAATATAGCTTCGTTTGAGCTGAAAAGTGACTGCGTTTACCTGAAACGAAGTCTCGCTTGTAGGAAGACACAGAGCCTGGCATTTAACTCCGTTTCTGAAGGGAAACACACAGCACAGTTCTCATCCATGAAAAACACTCTGCTTTAGAGCAAGAAGCACGCTCTTGCTTTCTAGAGTCTCTAATAAGGCGGGAAACGTGAGAGTGCTCAGAACAAAAGAACTGTGTTTCCTACACACACGGACCATATCTAGTTCAACTCTGCTTCTGAAACTGATACAAACCACAGGCCCTCTAACATCCAATGCGTTTCAGTTAAGAGCGAGAAACGCGTGAGCTTCGTGTACAATATAGCTACGTTTGAGCTGAAAAGTGACTGCGTTTACCTGAAACGAAGTCTCGCTTGTAGGAAGACACAGAGCCTGGCATTTAACTCCGTTTCTGAAGGGAAACACACAGCACAGTTCTCATCCATGAAACACACTCTGCTTTAGAGCAAGAAGCACGCTCTTGCTTTCTAGAGTCTCTAATAAGGCGGGAAACGTGAGAGTGCTCAGAACAAAAGAACTGTGTTTCCTACACACACGGACCATATCTAGTTCAACTCTGCTTCTGAAACTGATACAAACCACAGGCCCTCTAACATCCAATACGTTTCAGTTAAGAGCGAGAAACGTTTGAGCTTCGTGTACAATATAGCTTCGTTTGAGCTGAAAAGTGACTGCGTTTACCTGAAACGAAGTCTCGCTTGTAGGAAGACACAGAGCCTGGCATTTAACTCCGTTTCTGAAGGGAAACACAAAGCACAGTTCTCATCCATGAAACACACTCTGCTTTAGAGCAAGAAGCACGCTCTTGCTTTCTAGAGTCTCTAATAAGGCGGGAAACGTGAGAGTGCTCAGAACAAAAGAACTGTGTTTCCTACACACACGGACCATATCTAGTTCAACTCTGCTTCTGAAACTGATACAAACCACAGGCCCTCTAACATCCAATGCGTTTCAGTTAAGAGCGAGAAACATGTGAGCTTCGTGTACAATATAGCTTCGTTTGAGCTGAAAAGTGACTGCGTTTACCTGAAACGAAGTCTCGCTTGTAGGAAGACACAGAGCCTGGCATTTAACTCCGTTTCTGAAAGGAAACACACAGCACAGTTCTCATCCATGAAACACACTCTGCTTTAGAGCAAGAAGCACGCTCTTGCTTTCTAGATTCTCTTCTCTAATAAGGCAGGAAACGTGAGAGTGCTCAGAACAAAAGAACTGTGTTTCCTACACACACGGACCATATCTAGTTCAACTCTGCTTCTGAAACTGATACAAACCACAGGCCCTCTAACATCCAATGCGTTTCAGTTAAGAGTGAGAAACGTGTGAGCTTCGTGTACAATATAGCTTCGTTTGAGCTGAAAAGTGACTGCGTTTACCTGAAACGAAGTCTCGCTTGTAGGAAGACACAGAGCCTGGCATTTAACTCCGTTTCTGAAGGGAAACACACAGCACAGTTCTCATCCATGAAACACACTCTGCTTTAGAGCAAGAAGCACGCTCTTGCTTTCTAGAGTCTCTAATAAGGCGGGAAACGTGAGAGTGCTCAGAACAAAAGAACTGTGTTTCCTACACACACGGACCATATCTAGTTCAACTCTGCTTCTGAAACTGATACAAACCACAGTCCCTCTAACATCCAATGCGTTTCAGTGTAGAGCGAGAAACGTGTGAGCTTCATGTACAATATAGCTTCGTTTGAGCTGAAAAGTGACTGCGTTTACCTGAAACGAAGTCTCGCTTGTAGGAAGACACAGAGCCTGGCATTTAACTCCGTTTCTGAAGGGAAACACACAGCACAGTTCTCATCCATGAACACACTCTGCTTTAGAGCAAGAAGCACGCTCTTGCTTTCTAGAGTCTCTAATAAGGCAGGAAACGTGAGAGTGCTCAGAACAAAGGAACTGTGTTTCCTACACACACGGACCATATCTAGTTCAACTCTGCTTCTGAAACTGATACAAACCACGGGCCCTCTAACATCCAATGCGTTTCAGTTAAGAGCGAGAAACGTGTGAGCTTCGTGTACAATATAGCTTCGTTTGAGCTGAAAAGTGACTGCGTTTACCTGAAACGAAGTCTCGCTTGTAGGAAGACACAGAGCCTGGCATTTAACTCCGTTTCTGAAAGGAAACACACAGCACAGTTCTCATCCATGAAACACACTCTGCTTTAGAGCAAGAAGCACGCTCTTGCTTTCTAGAGTCTCTAATAAGGCGGGAAACGTGAGAGTGCTCAGAACAAAAGAACTGTGTTTCCTACACACACGGACCATATCTAGTTCAACTCTGCTTCTGAAACTGATACAAACCACAGGCCCTCTAACATCCAATGCGTTTCAGTTAAGAGCGAGAAACGTGTGAGCTTCGTGTACAATATAGCTTCGTTTGAGCTGAAAAGTGACTGCGTTTACCTGAAACGAAGTCTCGCTTGTAGGAAGACACAGAGCCTGGCATTTAACTCCGTTTCTGAAGGGAAACACACAGCACAGTTCTCATCCATGAAACACACTCTGCTTTAGAGCAAGAAGCACGCTCTTGCTTTCTAGAGTCTCTAATAAGGCGGGAAACGTGAGAGTGCTCAGAACAAAAGAACTGTGTTTCCTACACACACGGACCATATCTAGTTCAACTCTGCTTCTGAAACTGATACAAACCACAGGCCCTCTAACATCCAATACGTTTCAGTTAAGAGCGAGAAACGTTTGAGCTTCGTGTACAATATAGCTTCGTTTGAGCTGAAAAGTGACTGCGTTTACCTGAAACGAAGTCTCGCTTGTAGGAAGACACAGAGCCTGGCATTTAACTCCGTTTCTGAAGGGAAACACAAAGCACAGTTCTCATCCATGAAACACACTCTGCTTTAGAGCAAGAAGCACGCTCTTGCTTTCTAGAGTCTCTAATAAGGCGGGAAACGTGAGAGTGCTCAGAACAAAAGAACTGTGTTTCCTACACACACGGACCATATCTAGTTCAACTCTGCTTCTGAAACTGATACAAACCACAGGCCCTCTAACATCCAATGCGTTTCAGTTAAGAGCGAGAAACATGTGAGCTTCGTGTACAATATAGCTTCGTTTGAGCTGAAAAGTGACTGCGTTTACCTGAAACGAAGTCTCGCTTGTAGGAAGACACAGAGCCTGGCATTTAACTCCGTTTCTGAAAGGAAACACACAGCACAGTTCTCATCCATGAAACACACTCTGCTTTAGAGCAAGAAGCACGCTCTTGCTTTCTAGATTCTCTTCTCTAATAAGGCAGGAAACGTGAGAGTGCTCAGAACAAAAGAACTGTGTTTCCTACACACACGGACCATATCTAGTTCAACTCTGCTTCTGAAACTGATACAAACCACAGGCCCTCTAACATCCAATGCGTTTCAGTTAAGAGTGAGAAACGTGTGAGCTTCGTGTACAATATAGCTTCGTTTGAGCTGAAAAGTGACTGCGTTTACCTGAAACGAAGTCTCGCTTGTAGGAAGACACAGAGCCTGGCATTTAACTCCGTTTCTGAAGGGAAACACACAGCACAGTTCTCATCCATGAAACACACTCTGCTTTAGAGCAAGAAGCACGCTCTTGCTTTCTAGAGTCTCTAATAAGGCGGGAAACGTGAGAGTGCTCAGAACAAAAGAACTGTGTTTCCTACACACACGGACCATATCTAGTTCAACTCTTCTTCTGAAACTGATACAAACCACAGTCCCTCTAACATCCAATGCGTTTCAGTGTAGAGCGAGAAACGTGTGAGCTTCATGTACAATATAGCTTCGTTTGAGCTGAAAAGTGACTGCGTTTACCTGAAACGAAGTCTCGCTTGTAGGAAGACACAGAGCCTGGCATTTAACTCCGTTTCTGAAGGGAAACACACAGCACAGTTCTCATCCATGAACACACTCTGCTTTAGAGCAAGAAGCACGCTCTTGCTTTCTAGAGTCTCTAATAAGGCAGGAAACGTGAGAGTGCTCAGAACAAAGGAACTGTGTTTCCTACACACACGGACCATATCTAGTTCAACTCTGCTTCTGAAACTGATACAAACCACGGGCCCTCTAACATCCAATGCGTTTCAGTTAAGAGCGAGAAACGTGTGAGCTTCGTGTACAATATAGCTTCGTTTGAGCTGAAAAGTGACTGCGTTTACCTGAAACGAAGTCTCGCTTGTAGGAAGACACAGAGCCTGGCATTTAACTCCGTTTCTGAAAGGAAACACACAGCACAGTTCTCATCCATGAAACACACTCTGCTTTAGAGCAAGAAGCACGCTCTTGCTTTCTAGAGTCTCTAATAAGGCGGGAAACGTGAGAGTGCTCAGAACAAAAGAACTGTGTTTCCTACACACACGGACCATATCTAGTTCAACTCTGCTTCTGAAACTGATACAAACCACAGGCCCTCTAACATCCAATGCGTTTCAGTTAAGAGCGAGAAACGTGTGAGCTTCGTGTACAATATAGCTTCGTTTGAGCTGAAAAGTGACTGCGTTTACCTGAAACGAAGTCTCGCTTGTAGGAAGACACAGAGCCTGGCATTTAACTCCGTTTCTGAAGGGAAACACACAGCACAGTTCTCATCCATGAAACACACTCTGCTTTAGAGCAAGAAGCACGCTCTTGCTTTCTAGAGTCTCTAATAAGGCGGGAAACGTGAGAGTGCTCAGAACAAAAGAACTGTGTTTCCTACACACACGGACCATATCTAGTTCAACTCTGCTTCTGAAACTGATACAAACCACGGGCCCTCTAACATCCAATGCGTTTCAGTTAAGAGCGAGAAACGCGTGAGCTTCGTGTACAATATAGCTACGTTTGAGCTGAAAAGTGACTGCGTTTACCTGAAACGAAGTCTCGCTTGTAGGAAGACACAGAGCCTGGCATTTAACTCCGTTTCTGAAGGGAAACACACAGCACAGTTCTCATCCATGAAACACACTCTGCTTTAGAGCAAGAAGCACGCTCTTGCTTTCTAGAGTCTCTAATAAGGCGGGAAACGTGAGAGTGCTCAGAACAAAAGAACTGTGTTTCCTACACACACGGACCATATCTAGTTCAACTCTGCTTCTGAAACTGATACAAACCACAGGCCCTCTAACATCCAATACGTTTCAGTTAAGAGCGAGAAACGTTTGAGCTTCGTGTACAATATAGCTTCGTTTGAGCTGAAAAGTGACTGCGTTTACCTGAAACGAAGTCTCGCTTGTAGGAAGACACAGAGCCTGGCATTTAACTCCGTTTCTGAAGGGAAACACACAGCACAGTTCTCATCCATGAAACACACTCTGCTTTAGAGCAAGAAGCACGCTCTTGCTTTCTAGAGTCTCTAATAAGGCGGGAAACGTGAGAGTGCTCAGAACAAAAGAACTGTGTTTCCTACACACACGGACCATATCTAGTTCAACTCTGCTTCTGAAACTGATACAAACCACGGGTCCTCTAACATCCAATGCGTTTCAGTTAAGAGCGAGAAACGTGTGAGCTTCGTGTACAATATAGCTTCGTTTGAGCTGAAAAGTGACTGCGTTTACCTGAAACGAAGTCTCGCTTGTAGGAAGACACAGAGCCTGGCATTTAACTCCGTTTCTGAAGGGAAACACACAGCACAGTTCTCATCCATGAAACACACTCTGCTTTAGAGCAAGAAGCACGCTCTTGCTTTCTAGAGTCTCTAATAAGGCGGGAAACGTGAGAGTGCTCAGAACAAAAGAACTGTGTTTCCTACACACACGGACCATATCTAGTTCAACTCTGCTTCTGAAACTGATACAAACCACAGGCCCTCTAACATCCAATGCGTTTCAGTTAAGAGCGAGAAACGTGTGAGCTTCGTGTACAATATAGCTTCGTTTGAGCTGAAAAGTGACTGCGTTTACCTGAAACGAATTCTCGCTTGTAGGAAGACACAGAGCCTGGCATTTAACTCCGTTTCTGAAGGGAAACACACAGCACAGTTCTCATCCATGAAACACACTCTGCTTTAGAGCAAGAAGCACGCTCTTGCTTTCTAGAGTCTCTAATAAGGCGGGAAACGTGAGAGTGCTCAGAACAAAAGAACTGTGTTTCCTACACACACGGACCATATCTAGTTCAACTCTGCTTCTGAAACTGATACAAACCACAGGCCCTCTAACATCCAATGCGTTTCAGTTAAGAGCGAGAAACGCGTGAGCTTCGTGTACAATATAGCTTCGTTTGAGCTGAAAAGTGACTGCGTTTACCTGAAACGAAGTCTCGCTTGTAGGAAGACACAGAGCCTGGCATTTAACTCCGTTTCTGAAGGGAAACACACAGCACAGTTCTCATCCATGAAACACACTCTGCTTTAGAGCAAGAAGCACGCTCTTGCTTTCTAGAGTCTCTAATAAGGCGGGAAACGTGAGAGTGCTCAGAACAAAAGAACTGTGTTTCCTACACACACGGACCATATCTAGTTCAACTCTGCTTCTGAAACTGATACAAACCACAGGCCCTCTAACATCCAATGCGTTCCAGTTAAGAGCGAGAAACGCGTGAGCTTCGTGTACAATATAGCTTCGTTTGAGCTGAAAAGTGACTGCGTTTACCTGAAACGAAGTCTCGCTTGTAGGAAGACACAGAGCCTGGCATTTAACTCCGTTTCTGAAGGGAAACACACAGCACAGTTCTCATCCATGAAACACACTCTGCTTTAGAGCAAGAAGCACGCTCTTGCTTTCTAGAGTCTCTAATAAGGCGGGAAACGTGAGAGTGCTCAGAACAAAAGAACTGTGTTTCCTACACACACGGACCATATCTAGTTCAACTCTGCTTCTGAAACTGATACAAACCACAGGCCCTCTAACATCCAATGCGTTTCAGTTAAGAGCGAGAAACGCGTGAGCTTCGTGTACAATATAGCTTCGTTTGAGCTGAAAAGTGACTGCGTTTACCTGAAACGAAGTCTCGCTTGTAGGAAGACACAGAGCCTGGCATTTAACTCCGTTTCTGAAGGGAAACACACAGCACAGTTCTCATCCATGAAACACACTCTGCTTTAGAGCAAGAAGCACGCTCTTGCTTTCTAGAGTCTCTAATAAGGCGGGAAACGTGAGAGTGCTCAGAACAAAAGAACTGTGTTTCCTACACACACGGACCATATCTAGTTCAACTCTGCTTCTGAAACTGATACAAACCACAGGCCCTCTAACATCCAATGCGTTTCAGTTAAGAGCGAGAAACGTGTGAGCTTCGTGTACAATATAGCTTCGTTTGAGCTGAAAAGTGACTGCGTTTACCTGAAACGAAGTCTCGCTTGTAGGAAGACACAGAGCCTGGCATTTAACTCCGTTTCTGAAGGGAAACACACAGCACAGTTCTCATCCATGAAACACACTCTGCTTTAGAGCAAGAAGCACGCTCTTGCTTTCTAGAGTCTCTAATAAGGCGGGAAACGTGAGAGTGCTCAGAACAAAAGAACTGTGTTTCCTACACACACGGACCATATCTAGTTCAACTCTGCTTCTGAAACTGATACAAACCACAGGCCCTCTAACATCCAATGCGTTTCAGTTAAGAGCGAGAAACGCGTGAGCTTCGTGTACAATATAGCTACGTTTGAGCTGAAAAGTGACTGCGTTTACCTGAAACGAAGTCTCGCTTGTAGGAAGACACAGAGCCTGGCATTTAACTCCGTTTCTGAAGGGAAACACACAGCACAGTTCTCATCCATGAAACACACTCTGCTTTAGAGCAAGAAGCACGCTCTTGCTTTCTAGAGTCTCTAATAAGGCGGGAAACGTGAGAGTGCTCAGAACAAAAGAACTGTGTTTCCTACACACACGGACCATATCTAGTTCAACTCTGCTTCTGAAACTGATACAAACCACAGGCCCTCTAACATCCAATACGTTTCAGTTAAGAGCGAGAAACGTTTGAGCTTCGTGTACAATATAGCTTCGTTTGAGCTGAAAAGTGACTGCGTTTACCTGAAACGAAGTCTCGCTTGTAGGAAGACACAGAGCCTGGCATTTAACTCCGTTTCTGAAGGGAAACACACAGCACAGTTCTCATCCATGAAACACACTCTGCTTTAGAGCAAGAAGCACGCTCTTGCTTTCTAGAGTCTCTAATAAGGCGGGAAACGTGAGAGTGCTCAGAACAAAAGAACTGTGTTTCCTACACACACGGACCATATCTAGTTCAACTCTGCTTCTGAAACTGATACAAACCACGGGTCCTCTAACATCCAATGCGTTTCAGTTAAGAGCGAGAAACATGTGAGCTTCGTGTACAATATAGCTTCGTTTGAGCTGAAAAGTGACTGCGTTTACCTGAAACGAAGTCTCGCTTGTAGGAAGACACAGAGCCTGGCATTTAACTCCGTTTCTGAAGGGAAACACACAGCACAGTTCTCATCCATGAAACACACTCTGCTTTAGAGCAAGAAGCACGCTCTTGCTTTCTAGAGTCTCTAATAAGGCGGGAAACGTGAGAGTGCTCAGAACAAAAGAACTGTGTTTCCTACACACACGGACCATATCTAGTTCAACTCTGCTTCTGAAACTGATACAAACCACAGGCCCTCTAACATCCAATGCGTTTCAGTTAAGAGCGAGAAACGTGTGAGCTTCATGTACAATATAGCTTCGTTTGAGCTGAAAAGTGACTGCGTTTACCTGAAACGAAGTCTCGCTTGTAGGAAGACACAGAGCCTGGCATTTAACTCCGTTTCTGAAGGGAAACACACAGCACAGTTCTCATCCATGAACACACTCTGCTTTAGAGCAAGAAGCACGCTCTTGCTTTCTAGAGTCTCTAATAAGGCAGGAAACGTGAGAGTGCTCAGAACAAAGGAACTGTGTTTCCTACACACACGGACCATATCTAGTTCAACTCTGCTTCTGAAACTGATACAAACCACGGGCCCTCTAACATCCAATGCGTTTCAGTTAAGAGCGAGAAACGTGTGAGCTTCGTGTACACTATAGCTTCGTTTGAGCTGAAAAGTGACTGCGTTTACCTGAAACGAAGTCTCGCTTGTAGGGAGACACAGAGCCTGGCATTTAACTCCGTTTCTGAAGGGAAACACACAGCACAGTTCTCATCCATGAAACACACTCTGCTTTAGAGCAAGAAGCACGCTCTTGCTTTCTAGAGTCTCTAATAAGGCGGGAAACGTGAGAGTGCTCAGAACAAAAGAACTGTGTTTCCTACACACACGGACCATATCTAGTTCAACTCTGCTTCTGAAACTGATACAAACCACAGGCCCTCTAACATCCAATGCGTTTCAGTTAAGAGCGAGAAACGTGTGAGCTTCGTGTACAATATAGCTTCGTTTGAGCTGAAAAGTGACTGCGTTTACCTGAAACGAAGTCTCGCTTGTAGGAAGACACAGAGCCTGGCATTTAACTCCGTTTCTGAAAGGAAACACACAGCACAGTTCTCATCCATGAAACACACTCTGCTTTAGAGCAAGAAGCATGCTCTTGCTTTCTAGAGTCTCTAATAAGGCGGGAAACGTGAGAGTGCTCAGAACAAAAGAACTGTGTTTCCTACACACACGGACCATATCTAGTTCAACTCTGCTTCTGAAACTGATACAAACCACAGGCCCTCTAACATCCAATGCGTTTCAGTTAAGAGCGAGAAACGTGTGAGCTTCGTGTACAATATAGCTTCGTTTGAGCTGAAAAGTGACTGCGTTTACCTGAAACGAAGTCTCGCTTGTAGGAAGACACAGAGCCTGGCATTTAACTCCGTTTCTGAAGGGAAACACACAGCACAGTTCTCATCCATGAAACACACTCTGCTTTAGAGCAAGAAGCACGCTCTTGCTTTCTAGAGTCTCTAATAAGGCGGGAAACGTGAGAGTGCTCAGAACAAAAGAACTGTGTTTCCTACACACACGGACCATATCTAGTTCAACTCTGCTTCTGAAACTGATACAAACCACAGTCCCTCTAACATCCAATGCGTTTCAGTGTAGAGCGAGAAACGTGTGAGCTTCGTGTACAATATAGCTTCGTTTGAGCTGAAAAGTGACTGCGTTTACCTGAAACGAAGTCTCGCTTGTAGGAAGACACAGAGCCTGGCATTTAACTCCGTTTCTGAAGGGAAACACACAGCACAGTTCTCATCCATGAACACACTCTGCTTTAGAGCAAGAAGCACGCTCTTGCTTTCTAGAGTCTCTAATAAGGCAGGAAACGTGAGAGTGCTCAGAACAAAGGAACTGTGTTTCCTACACACACGGACCATATCTAGTTCAACTCTGCTTCTGAAACTGATACAAACCACGGGCCCTCTAACATCCAATGCGTTTCAGTTAAGAGCGAGAAACGTGTGAGCTTCGTGTACAATATAGCTTCGTTTGAGCTGAAAAGTGACTGCGTTTACCTGAAACGAAGTCTCGCTTGTAGGAAGACACAGAGCCTGGCATTTAACTCCGTTTCTGAAAGGAAACACACAGCACAGTTCTCATCCATGAAACACACTCTGCTTTAGAGCAAGAAGCACGCTCTTGCTTTCTAGAGTCTCTAATAAGGCGGGAAACGTGAGAGTGCTCAGAACAAAAGAACTGTGTTTCCTACACACACGGACCATATCTAGTTCAACTCTGCTTCTGAAACTGATACAAACCACAGGCCCTCTAACATCCAATGCGTTTCAGTTAAGAGCGAGAAACGTGTGAGCTTCGTGTACAATATAGCTTCGTTTGAGCTGAAAAGTGACTGCGTTTACCTGAAACGAAGTCTCGCTTGTAGGAAGACACAGAGCCTGGCATTTAACTCCGTTTCTGAAGGGAAACACACAGCACAGTTCTCATCCATGAAACACACTCTGCTTTAGAGCAAGAAGCACGCTCTTGCTTTCTAGAGTCTCTAATAAGGCGGGAAACGTGAGAGTGCTCAGAACAAAAGAACTGTGTTTCCTACACACACGGACCATATCTAGTTCAACTCTGCTTCTGAAACTGATACAAACCACGGGCCCTCTAACATCCAATGCGTTTCAGTTAAGAGCGAGAAACGCGTGAGCTTCGTGTACAATATAGCTACGTTTGAGCTGAAAAGTGACTGCGTTTACCTGAAACGAAGTCTCGCTTGTAGGAAGACACAGAGCCTGGCATTTAACTCCGTTTCTGAAGGGAAACACACAGCACAGTTCTCATCCATGAAACACACTCTGCTTTAGAGCAAGAAGCACGCTCTTGCTTTCTAGAGTCTCTAATAAGGCGGGAAACGTGAGAGTGCTCAGAACAAAAGAACTGTGTTTCCTACACACACGGACCATATCTAGTTCAACTCTGCTTCTGAAACTGATACAAACCACAGGCCCTCTAACATCCAATACGTTTCAGTTAAGAGCGAGAAACGTTTGAGCTTCGTGTACAATATAGCTTCGTTTGAGCTGAAAAGTGACTGCGTTTACCTGAAACGAAGTCTCGCTTGTAGGAAGACACAGAGCCTGGCATTTAACTCCGTTTCTGAAGGGAAACACACAGCACAGTTCTCATCCATGAAACACACTCTGCTTTAGAGCAAGAAGCACGCTCTTGCTTTCTAGAGTCTCTAATAAGGCGGGAAACGTGAGAGTGCTCAGAACAAAAGAACTGTGTTTCCTACACACACGGACCATATCTAGTTCAACTCTGCTTCTGAAACTGATACAAACCACGGGTCCTCTAACATCCAATGCGTTTCAGTTAAGAGCGAGAAACGTGTGAGCTTCGTGTACAATATAGCTTCGTTTGAGCTGAAAAGTGACTGCGTTTACCTGAAACGAAGTCTCGCTTGTAGGAAGACACAGAGCCTGGCATTTAACTCCGTTTCTGAAGGGAAACACACAGCACAGTTCTCATCCATGAAACACACTCTGCTTTAGAGCAAGAAGCACGCTCTTGCTTTCTAGAGTCTCTAATAAGGCGGGAAACGTGAGAGTGCTCAGAACAAAAGAACTGTGTTTCCTACACACACGGACCATATCTAGTTCAACTCTGCTTCTGAAACTGATACAAACCACAGGCCCTCTAACATCCAATGCGTTTCAGTTAAGAGCGAGAAACGTGTGAGCTTCGTGTACAATATAGCTTCGTTTGAGCTGAAAAGTGACTGCGTTTACCTGAAACGAAGTCTCGCTTGTAGGAAGACACAGAGCCTGGCATTTAACTCCGTTTCTGAAGGGAAACACACAGCACAGTTCTCATCCATGAAACACACTCTGCTTTAGAGCAAGAAGCACGCTCTTGCTTTCTAGAGTCTCTAATAAGGCGGGAAACGTGAGAGTGCTCAGAACAAAAGAACTGTGTTTCCTACACACACGGACCATATCTAGTTCAACTCTGCTTCTGAAACTGATACAAACCACAGGCCCTCTAACATCCAATGCGTTTCAGTTAAGAGCGAGAAACGCGTGAGCTTCGTGTACAATATAGCTTCGTTTGAGCTGAAAAGTGACTGCGTTTACCTGAAACGAAGTCTCGCTTGTAGGAAGACACAGAGCCTGGCATTTAACTCCGTTTCTGAAGGGAAACACACAGCACAGTTCTCATCCATGAAACACACTCTGCTTTAGAGCAAGAAGCACGCTCTTGCTTTCTAGAGTCTCTAATAAGGCGGGAAACGTGAGAGTGCTCAGAACAAAAGAACTGTGTTTCCTACACACACGGACCATATCTAGTTCAACTCTGCTTCTGAAACTGATACAAACCACAGGCCCTCTAACATCCAATGCGTTCCAGTTAAGAGCGAGAAACGCGTGAGCTTCGTGTACAATATAGCTTCGTTTGAGCTGAAAAGTGACTGCGTTTACCTGAAACGAAGTCTCGCTTGTAGGAAGACACAGAGCCTGGCATTTAACTCCGTTTCTGAAGGGAAACACACAGCACAGTTCTCATCCATGAAACACACTCTGCTTTAGAGCAAGAAGCACGCTCTTGCTTTCTAGAGTCTCTAATAAGGCGGGAAACGTGAGAGTGCTCAGAACAAAAGAACTGTGTTTCCTACACACACGGACCATATCTAGTTCAACTCTGCTTCTGAAACTGATACAAACCACAGGCCCTCTAACATCCAATGCGTTTCAGTTAAGAGCGAGAAACGCGTGAGCTTCGTGTACAATATAGCTTCGTTTGAGCTGAAAAGTGACTGCGTTTACCTGAAACGAAGTCTCGCTTGTAGGAAGACACAGAGCCTGGCATTTAACTCCGTTTCTGAAGGGAAACACACAGCACAGTTCTCATCCATGAAACACACTCTGCTTTAGAGCAAGAAGCACGCTCTTGCTTTCTAGAGTCTCTAATAAGGCGGGAAACGTGAGAGTGCTCAGAACAAAAGAACTGTGTTTCCTACACACACGGACCATATCTAGTTCAACTCTGCTTCTGAAACTGATACAAACCACAGGCCCTCTAACATCCAATGCGTTTCAGTTAAGAGCGAGAAACGTGTGAGCTTCGTGTACAATATAGCTTCGTTTGAGCTGAAAAGTGACTGCGTTTACCTGAAACGAAGTCTCGCTTGTAGGAAGACACAGAGCCTGGCATTTAACTCCGTTTCTGAAGGGAAACACACAGCACAGTTCTCATCCATGAAAAACACTCTGCTTTAGAGCAAGAAGCACGCTCTTGCTTTCTAGAGTCTCTAATAAGGCGGGAAACGTGAGAGTGCTCAGAACAAAAGAACTGTGTTTCCTACACACACGGACCATATCTAGTTCAACTCTGCTTCTGAAACTGATACAAACCACAGGCCCTCTAACATCCAATGCGTTTCAGTTAAGAGCGAGAAACGCGTGAGCTTCGTGTACAATATAGCTACGTTTGAGCTGAAAAGTGACTGCGTTTACCTGAAACGAAGTCTCGCTTGTAGGAAGACACAGAGCCTGGCATTTAACTCCGTTTCTGAAGGGAAACACACAGCACAGTTCTCATCCATGAAACACACTCTGCTTTAGAGCAAGAAGCACGCTCTTGCTTTCTAGAGTCTCTAATAAGGCGGGAAACGTGAGAGTGCTCAGAACAAAAGAACTGTGTTTCCTACACACACGGACCATATCTAGTTCAACTCTGCTTCTGAAACTGATACAAACCACAGGCCCTCTAACATCCAATACGTTTCAGTTAAGAGCGAGAAACGTTTGAGCTTCGTGTACAATATAGCTTCGTTTGAGCTGAAAAGTGACTGCGTTTACCTGAAACGAAGTCTCGCTTGTAGGAAGACACAGAGCCTGGCATTTAACTCCGTTTCTGAAGGGAAACACACAGCACAGTTCTCATCCATGAAACACACTCTGCTTTAGAGCAAGAAGCACGCTCTTGCTTTCTAGAGTCTCTAATAAGGCGGGAAACGTGAGAGTGCTCAGAACAAAAGAACTGTGTTTCCTACACACACGGACCATATCTAGTTCAACTCTGCTTCTGAAACTGATACAAACCACGGGTCCTCTAACATCCAATGCGTTTCAGTTAAGAGCGAGAAACATGTGAGCTTCGTGTACAATATAGCTTCGTTTGAGCTGAAAAGTGACTGCGTTTACCTGAAACGAAGTCTCGCTTGTAGGAAGACACAGAGCCTGGCATTTAACTCCGTTTCTGAAGGGAAACACACAGCACAGTTCTCATCCATGAAACACACTCTGCTTTAGAGCAAGAAGCACGCTCTTGCTTTCTAGAGTCTCTAATAAGGCGGGAAACGTGAGAGTGCTCAGAACAAAAGAACTGTGTTTCCTACACACACGGACCATATCTAGTTCAACTCTGCTTCTGAAACTGATACAAACCACAGGCCCTCTAACATCCAATGCGTTTCAGTTAAGAGCGAGAAACGTGTGAGCTTCATGTACAATATAGCTTCGTTTGAGCTGAAAAGTGACTGCGTTTACCTGAAACGAAGTCTCGCTTGTAGGAAGACACAGAGCCTGGCATTTAACTCCGTTTCTGAAGGGAAACACACAGCACAGTTCTCATCCATGAACACACTCTGCTTTAGAGCAAGAAGCACGCTCTTGCTTTCTAGAGTCTCTAATAAGGCAGGAAACGTGAGAGTGCTCAGAACAAAGGAACTGTGTTTCCTACACACACGGACCATATCTAGTTCAACTCTGCTTCTGAAACTGATACAAACCACGGGCCCTCTAACATCCAATGCGTTTCAGTTAAGAGCGAGAAACGTGTGAGCTTCGTGTACACTATAGCTTCGTTTGAGCTGAAAAGTGACTGCGTTTACCTGAAACGAAGTCTCGCTTGTAGGGAGACACAGAGCCTGGCATTTAACTCCGTTTCTGAAGGGAAACACACAGCACAGTTCTCATCCATGAAACACACTCTGCTTTAGAGCAAGAAGCACGCTCTTGCTTTCTAGAGTCTCTAATAAGGCGGGAAACGTGAGAGTGCTCAGAACAAAAGAACTGTGTTTCCTACACACACGGACCATATCTAGTTCAACTCTGCTTCTGAAACTGATACAAACCACAGGCCCTCTAACATCCAATGCGTTTCAGTTAAGAGCGAGAAACGTGTGAGCTTCGTGTACAATATAGCTTCGTTTGAGCTGAAAAGTGACTGCGTTTACCTGAAACGAAGTCTCGCTTGTAGGAAGACACAGAGCCTGGCATTTAACTCCGTTTCTGAAAGGAAACACACAGCACAGTTCTCATCCATGAAACACACTCTGCTTTAGAGCAAGAAGCACGCTCTTGCTTTCTAGAGTCTCTAATAAGGCGGGAAACGTGAGAGTGCTCAGAACAAAAGAACTGTGTTTCCTACACACACGGACCATATCTAGTTCAACTCTGCTTCTGAAACTGATACAAACCACAGGCCCTCTAACATCCAATGCGTTTCAGTTAAGAGCGAGAAACGTGTGAGCTTCGTGTACAATATAGCTTCGTTTGAGCTGAAAAGTGACTGCGTTTACCTGAAACGAAGTCTCGCTTGTAGGAAGACACAGAGCCTGGCATTTAACTCCGTTTCTGAAGGGAAACACACAGCACAGTTCTCATCCATGAAACACACTCTGCTTTAGAGCAAGAAGCACGCTCTTGCTTTCTAGAGTCTCTAATAAGGCGGGAAACGTGAGAGTGCTCAGAACAAAAGAACTGTGTTTCCTACACACACGGACCATATCTAGTTCAACTCTGCTTCTGAAACTGATACAAACCACGGGCCCTCTAACATCCAATGCGTTTCAGTTAAGAGCGAGAAACGTGTGAGCTTCGTGTACAATATAGCTTCGTTTGAGCTGAAAAGTGACTGCGTTTACCTGAAACGAAGTCTCGCTTGTAGGAAGACACAGAGCCTGGCATTTAACTCCGTTTCTGGAGGGAAACACACAGCACAGTTCTCATCCATGAAACACACTCTGCTTTAGAGCAAGAAGCACGCTCTTGCTTTCTAGAGTCTCTAATAAGGCGGGAAACGTGAGAGTGCTCAGAACAAAAGAACTGTGTTTCCTACACACACGGACCATATCTAGTTCAACTCTGCTTC
>CATKUP010000845.1:0-57000 GCA_949786385.1 Onychomys leucogaster
TATGGTCCGTATGTGTAGGAAACACCGTTCTTTTGTTCTCAGCACACTCACGTTTCCTGCTGTCTTAGAGACTTTAGAAAGCAAGAGCGTGCTTCTCGCTCTAAAGCAGAGTGTGATCCATGGATGAGAACTATGCTGTGTGTTTTCCTTCAGAAATGGAGTTAAATCCCAGGCTCTGTGTCTTCCTACAAGCAAGACTTCGTTTCAGGTAACGGCAGTCACTTTTCAGCTCAAACGAACTACATCGTTCACTGAGCTCACACATTTCTCATCTTAACAGACAAGCATTGGATGTTACAACCAGTGCTTTGTATCAGTTTTATAAGGAGAGTTGGACTAGATATGGTCCGTATGTGTAGGAAACACCTTTCTTTTGTTCTCAGCACACTCACCTTTCCTGCTGTCTTAGAGAATCTAGATAGCAAGAGCGTGCTTCTTGTTCTGAAGCAGAGTGTGATCAATTGATGATTACACTGCTGTGTGTTTCACTTCAGAAATGGAGTTAAATCCCAGGCTCTGTGTCTTCCTACAAGCAAGACTTCGTTTCAGGTAAGGGCAGTCACTTTTCTGCTCAAACGAACTACATCGTTCATGAAGCTCACACGTTTCCCATCTTAACTGTACAAGCATTGGATGTTAGAGGACCAGTGCTTTGTATCAGTTTCAGAAGAAGAGTTGGACTACATATGGTCCGTATGTGTAGGAAACTCCGTTCTTTTGTTCTGGGCACACTCAGATTACCTGCTATATTAGAGATTCTAAAAGCAGGAGCGTGCTTCTCGCTCTAAAGCAGAGTGTGATCCATGGATGAGAAGAATGCTGTGTGTTTCCCTTCAGAAATGGAGTTAAATCCCAGGCTCTGTGTCTTACTACAAGCAAGACTTCGTTTCAGGTAAGGGCAGTCACTTTTCAGTTCAAAGGAACTACATCATTCACAAAGCTCACACGTTTCTCATCTTAACTGACAAGCATAGGATGTTAGAGGACCAGTGCTTTGTATCAGTTTCAGAAGCAGAGTTGGACTAGATATGGTCCGTACGTGTAGGAAACACCGTTCTTTTGTTCTCAGCACACTCACGTTTCCTGATGCCTTAGAGACTGTAGAAAGCAAGAGCGTGCTTCTCGCTCTAAAGCAGAGTGTGATCCATGGGTGAGAACTATGCTGTGTGTTTCATTTCAGAAATGGAGTGAAATCCCAGGCTCTGTGTCTTCCTACAAGCAAGACTTCGTTTCAGGTAAGGGCAGTCACTTTTCAGCTCAAACGAACTACATCGTTCACGGAGCTCACACGTTTCTCCTCTTAACAGACAAGTATTGGATGTTAGAGGACCAGTGCTTTGTATCAGTTTAAGAAGGAGAGTTGGACTACATTTGGTCCATATGTGTAGGAAACAGCTTTCTTTTGTTCTCAGCACACTCACGTTTCCTGCTGTGTTAGAGACTCTAGAAAGCAAGAGCGTGCTTCTCGCTCTAAAGCAGAGTGTGATCCATGGATGAGAACTATGCTGTGTGTTTCCCTTCAGAAATGGAGTTAAATCCCAATCTCCGTGTCTTCCTACAAGCAAGACTTCATTTCAGGTAACGGCAGTCACTTTTCAGCTCAAACGAACTACATCGTTCACTGAGCTCACACATTTCTCTTCTTAACAGACAAGCATTGGATGTTAGAGGACCAGTGCTTTGTATCAGTTTCAGAAGCAGAGTTGAACTAGATATGGTCCGTATGTGTAGGAAACACCGTTCTTTTGTTCTCAGCACACACACGTTTCCTGCTGTCTTAGAGACTCTAGAAAGCAAGAGCTTGCTTCTTGTTCTAAAGCAGAGTGTGATCAGTGGATGATTACACTGCTGTGTGTTTCACTTCAGAAATGGAGTTAAATCCCAGGCTCTGAGTCTTCCTACAAGCAAGACTTCGTTTCAGGTAAGGGCAGTCACTTTTCAGCTCAAACGAACTACACCGTTCACGAAGATCACACGTTTCTCATCATAACAGACAAGCATTGGATGTTAGAGGACCAGTGCTTTGTTTCAGTTTAAGAAGGAGAGTTGGACTAGATATGGTCCATATGTGTAGGAAACACCGTTCTTTTGTTCTCAGCACACTCACGTTTCCTGCTGTCTTAGAGACTCTAGAAAGCAAGAGCGTGCTTCTTGTTCTAAAGCAGAGTGTGATCAATGGATGAGAACACTGCTGTGTGTTTCACTTCAGAAATGGAGTTAAATCCCAGGCTCTGAGTCTTCCTACAAACAAGACTTCGTTTCAGGTAAGGGCAGTCACTTTTCTGCTCAAAGGAACTACATCGTTCACGAAGCTCACACGTTTCTCATCTTAACAGACAAGCATTGGATGTTAGAGGACCAGTGCTTTTTTATCAGTTTCAGAAGAAGAGTTGGACTACATATGGTCCCTATGTGTAGGAAACGCCATTCTTTTGTTCTGGGCACACTCAGATTACCTGCTATATTAGAGATTCTAAAAGCAGGAGCGTGCTAATCGCTCTAAAGCAGAGTGTGTTCCATGGATGAGAAGAATGCTGTGTGTTTCCCTTCAGAAATGGAGTTAAATCCCAGGCTCTGTGTCTTACTAAAAGCAAGACTTCGTTTCAGGTAAGGGCAGTCACTTTTCAGTTCAAAGGAACTACATCATTCACAAAGCTCACACGTTTCTCATCTTAACTGACAAGCATAGGATGTTAGAGGACCAGTGCTTTGTATCAGTTTCAGAAGCAGAGTTGGACTAGATATGGTCCGTACATATAGGAAACACCGTTCTTTTGTTCTCAGCACACTCACATTTCCTGATGCCTTAGAGACTGTAGAAAGCAAGAGCGTGCTTCTCGCTCTAAAGCAGAGTGTGATCCATGGGTGGGAACTATGCTGTGTGTTTCATTTCAGAAATGGAGTTAAATCCCAGGCTCTGTGTCTTCCTACAAGCAAGACTTCGTTTCAGGTAAGGGCAGTCACTTTTCATCTCAAACGAACTACATCGTTCACGGAGCTCACACGTTTCTCGTCTTAACAGACAAGCATTGGATGTTAGAGGACCAGTACTTTGTATCAGTTTAAGAAGGAGAGTTGGACTAGATATGATCCGTATGTGTAGGAAACACCTTTCTTTTGTTCTCAGCACACTCAAGTTTCCTGCTGTGTTAGAGACCCTAGAAAGCAAGAGCGTGCTTCTCGCTCTAAAGCAGAGTGTGATCCATGGATGAGATCTATGCTGTGTGTTTCCCTTCATAAATGGAGTTAAATCCCAATCTCTGTGTCTTCCTACATGCAAGACTTAATTTCAGGTAACGGCAGTCACTTTTCAGCTCAAACGAACTACACCGTTCTCTGAGCTCACACATTTCTCATCTTAACATACAAGCATTTGATGTTAGCGGACCAGTGCTTTGTGTCAGTTTCAGAAACAGAATTGGACTAGATATGGTCTGTATGTGTAGGAAACACCGTTCTTTTGTTCTAGCACACACACGTTTCCTGCTGTCTTAGAGACTCTAGCATGCAAGAGCATGCTTCTTGTTCTAATGCAGAGTATGATCAATGGATGAGAACACTGCTGTGTGTTTCACTTCAGAAATGGAGTTAAATCCCAGGCTCTGAGTCTTCCTACAAGCAAGACTTCGTTTAAGGTAAGGGCAGTCACTTTTCTGCTCAAACGAATTACATCGTTCATGAAGCTCACACGTTTCCCATCTTAACTGACAAGCATTGGATGTTAGAGGACCAGTGATTTGTATCAGTTTCAGAAGAAGAGTTGGACTAGATATGGTCCGTATGTGTAGGAAACACCGTTCTTTTGTTCTCAGCATACTCACGTTTCCTGCTGTGTTAGAGACTCCAGAAAGCAAGAGCGTGCTTCTTGTTCTAAAGCAGAGTGTGATCCATGGATGAGAACTATGCTGTGTGTTTCCCTTCAGAAATGGAGTTAAATCCAAGGCTCTGTGTCTTCCTACATGCAATACTTCGTTTCAGGTAAGGGCAGTCAATTTTCAGCTCAAACGAACTACATTGTTCACGGAGCTCACACGTTTCTCATCTTAACTGACAAGCATTGGATGTTAGAGGGTCACTGCTTTGTAGAAGTTTCAGAAGCAGAGATGGACTAGATATGGTCCGTATGTGTAGGAAACACCCTTCTTTTGTTCTCAGCACACTTATGTTTCCTGCTGTCTTAGAGACTTTAGAAAGCAAGAGCGTGCTTCTCGCTCTAAAGCAGAGTGTGATCCATGGTTGAGAACTATGCTGTTTGTTTCCCTTCAGAAATGGAGTTAAATCCCAGGCTCTGTGTCTTCCTAAAAGCAAGACTTCGTTTAAGGTAAGGGCAGTCACTTTTCAGCTCTAACGAACTACATCGTTCACGGAGCTCACACGTTTCTCATCTTAACAGAAAAGCATTGGATGTTAGAGGACCAGTGCTTTGTATCAGTTTAAGAAGTAGAGTTGGACTAGATATTGTCCTTTATTATAGGAAACACCCTTCTTTGTTCTCAGCAAAATCACGTTTCCTGCTGTCTTAGAGACTCTAGAAAGCAAGAGCATGCTTCTTGTTCTAAAGCAGAGTGTGATCCATGGATGAGAACTATGCTGTGTGTTTCCCTTCAGAAATGGAGTTAAATCCCAGGCAATGTATCTTCCTACAAGCAAGACTTCGTTTCAATTAAGGGCAGTCACTTTTCAGCTCAAACGAACTACATCGTTCATGAAGCTCACACGTTTCTCATCTTAACAGACAAGCATTGGATGTTAGAGGACCAGTGCTTTTTATCAGTTTCAGAAGCAGAGTTGGACTAGATATGGTCCGTATGTGTAGGAAACTCCTTTCTTTTGTTCTCAGCACACTCACGTTTCCTGCTGTGTTAGAGACTCTAGAAAGCAAGAGCGTGCTTCTCGCTCTAAAGCAGAGTGTGATCCATGGATGAGAACTATGCTGTGTGTTTCCCTTCAGAAATGGAGTTAAATCCCAATCTCCGTGTCTTCCTACAAGCAAGACTTCATTTCAGGTAACGGCAGTCACTTTTCAGCTCAAACGAACTACATCGTTCACTGAGCTCACACATTTCTCTTCTTAACAGACAAGCATTGGATGTTAGAGGACCAGTGCTTTGTTTCAGTTTAAGAAGGAGAGTTGGACTAGATATGGTCCATATGTGTAGGAAACACCGTTCTTTTGTTCTCAGCACACTCACGTTTCCTGCTGTCTTAGAGACTCTAGAAAGCAAGAGCGTGCTTCTTGTTCTAAAGCAGAGTGTGATCAATGGATGAGAACACTGCTGTGTGTTTCACTTCAGAAATGGAGTTAAATCCCAGGCTCTGAGTCTTCCTACAAACAAGACTTCGTTTCAGGTAAGGGCAGTCACTTTTCTGCTCAAAGGAACTACATCGTTCACGAACCTCACACGTTTCTCATCTTAACAGACAAGCATTGGATGTTAGAGGACCAGTGCTTTTTTATCAGTTTCAGAAGAAGAGTTGGACTACATATGGTCCCTATGTGTAGGAAACGCCGTTCTTTTGTTCTGGGCACACTCAGATTACCTGCTATATTAGAGATTCTAAAAGCAGGAGCCTGCTTCTCGCTCTAAAGCAGAGTGTGTTCCATGGATGAGAAGAATGCTGTGTGTTTCCCTTCAGAAATGGAGTTAAATCGCAGGCTCTGTGTCTTACTACAAGCAAGACTTCGTTTCAGGTAAGGGCAGTCACTTTTCAGTTCAAAGGAACTACATCATTCACAAAGCTCACACGTTTCTCTTCTTAACTGACAAGCATAGGATGTTAGAGGACCAGTGCTTTGTATCACTTTCAGAAGCAGAGTTGGACTAGATATGGTCCGTACATATAGGAAACACCGTTCTTTTGTTCTCAGCACACTCACTTTTCCTGATGCCTTAGAGACTGTAGAAAGCAAGAGCGTGCTTCTCGCTCTAAAGCAGAGTGTGATCCATGGGTGGGAACTATGCTGTGTGTTTCATTTCAGAAATGGAGTTAAATCCCAGGCTCTGTGTCTTCCTACAAGCAAGACTTCGTTTCAGGTAAGGGCAGTCACTTTTCATCTCAAACGAACTACATCGTTCACGGAGCTCACACGTTTCTCGTCTTAACAGACAAGCATTGGATGTTAGAGGACCAGTGCTTTGTATCAGTTTAAGAAGGAGAGTTGGACTAGATATGATCCGTATGTGTAGGAAACACCTTTCTTTTGTTCTCAGCACACTCAAGTTTCCTGCTGTGTTAGAGACCCTAGAAAGCAAGAGCGTGCTTCTCGCTCTAAAGCAGAGTGTGATCCATGGATGAGATCTATGCTGTGTGTTTCCCTTCATAAATGGAGTTAAATCCCAATCTCTGTGTCTTCCTACATGCAAGACTTCATTTCAGGTAACGGCAGTCACTTTTCAGCTCAAACGAACTACACCGTTCTCTGAGCTCACACATTTCTCATCTTAACATACAAGCATTTGATGTTAGCGGACCAGTGCTTTGTGTCAGTTTCAGAAACAGAATTGGACTAGATATGGTCCGTATGTGTAGGAAACACCGTTCTTTTGTTCTAGCACACACACGTTTCCTGCTGTCTTAGAGACTCTAGCATGCAAGAGCATGCTTCTTGTTCTAATGCAGAGTATGATCAATGGATGAGAACACTGCTGTGTGTTTCACTTCAGAAATGGAGTTAAATCCCAGGCTCTGAGTCTTCCTACAAGCAAGACTTCGTTTAAGGTAAGGGCAGTCACTTTTCTGCTCAAACGAATTACATCGTTCATGAAGCTCACACGTTTCCCATCTTAACTGACAAGCATTGGATGTTAGAGGACCAGTGATTTGTATCAGTTTCAGAAGAAGAGTTGGACTAGATATGGTCCGTATGTGTAGGAAACACCGTTCTTTTGTTCTCAGCATACTCACGTTTCCTGCTGTGTTAGAGACTCCAGAAAGCAAGAGCGTGCTTCTTGTTCTAAAGCAGAGTGTGATCCATGGATGAGAACTATGCTGTGTGTTTCCCTTCAGAAATGGAGTTAAATCCAAGGCTCTGTGTCTTCCTACATGCAATACTTCGTTTCAGGTAAGGGCAGTCAATTTTCAGCTCAAACGAACTACATTGTTCACGGAGCTCACACGTTTCTCATCTTAACTGACAAGCATTGGATGTTAGAGGGTCACTGCTTTGTAGAAGTTTCAGAAGCAGAGATGGACTAGATATGGTCCGTATGTGTAGGAAACACCCTTCTTTTGTTCTCAGCACACTTATGTTTCCTGCTGTCTTAGAGACTTTAGAAAGCAAGAGCGTGCTTCTCGCTCTAAAGCAGAGTGTGATCCATGGTTGAGAACTATGCTGTTTGTTTCCCTTCAGAAATGGAGTTAAATCCCAGGCTCTGTGTCTTCCTAAAAGCAAGACTTCGTTTAAGGTAAGGGCAGTCACTTTTCAGCTCTAACGAACTACATCGTTCACGGAGCTCACACGTTTCGTTTCTCATCTTAACAGAAAAGCATTGGATGTTAGAGGACCAGTGCTTTGTATCAGTTTAAGAAGCAGAGTTGGACTAGATATTGTCCTTTATTATAGGAAACACCCTTCTTTGTTCTCAGCAAAATCACGTTTCCTGCTGTCTTAGAGACTCTAGAAAGCAAGAGCATGCTTCTTGTTCTAAAGCAGAGTGTGATCCATGGATGAGAACTATGCTGTGTGTTTCCCTTCAGAAATGGAGTTAAATCCCAGGCAATGTATCTTCCTACAAGCAAGACTTCGTTTCAATTAAGGGCAGTCACTTTTCAGCTCAAACGAACTACATCGTTCATGAAGCTCACACGTTTCTCATCTTAACAGACAAGCATTGGATGTTAGAGGACCAGTGCTTTTTATCAGTTTCAGAAGCAGAGTTGAACTAGATATGGTCCGTATGTGTAGGAAACTCCTTTCTTTTGTTCTCAGCACACTCACGTTTCCTGCTGTGTTAGAGACTCTAGAAAGCAAGAGCGTGCTTCTCGCTCTAAAGCAGAGTGTGATCCATGGATGAGAACTATGCTGTGTGTTTCCCTTCAGAAATGGAGTTAAATCCCAATCTCCGTGTCTTCCTACAAGCAAGACTTCATTTCAGGTAACGGCAGTCACTTTTCAGCTCAAACGAACTACATCGTTCACTGAGCTCACACATTTCTCTTCTTAACAGACAAGCATTGGATGTTAGAGGACCAGTGCTTTGTTTCAGTTTAAGAAGGAGAGTTGGACTAGATATGGTCCATATGTGTAGGAAACACCGTTCTTTTGTTCTCAGCACACTCACGTTTCCTGCTGTCTTAGAGACTCTAGAAAGCAAGAGCGTGCTTCTTGTTCTAAAGCAGAGTGTGATCAATGGATGAGAACACTGCTGTGTGTTTCACTTCAGAAATGGAGTTAAATCCCAGGCTCTGAGTCTTCCTACAAACAAGACTTCGTTTCAGGTAAGGGCAGTCACTTTTCTGCTCAAAGGAACTACATCGTTCACGAACCTCACACGTTTCTCATCTTAACAGACAAGCATTGGATGTTAGAGGACCAGTGCTTTTTTATCAGTTTCAGAAGAAGAGTTGGACTACATATGGTCCCTATGTGTAGGAAACGCCGTTCTTTTGTTCTGGGCACACTCAGATTACCTGCTATATTAGAGATTCTAAAAGCAGGAGCCTGCTTCTCGCTCTAAAGCAGAGTGTGTTCCATGGATGAGAAGAATGCTGTGTGTTTCCCTTCAGAAATGGAGTTAAATCCCAGGCTCTGTGTCTTACTACAAGCAAGACTTCGTTTCAGGTAAGGGCAGTCACTTTTCAGTTCAAAGGAACTACATCATTCACAAAGCTCACACGTTTCTCATCTTAACTGACAAGCATAGGATGTTAGAGGACCAGTGCTTTGTATCACTTTCAGAAGCAGAGTTGGACTAGATATGGTCCGTACATATAGGAAACACCGTTCTTTTGTTCTCAGCACACTCACTTTTCCTGATGCCTTAGAGACTGTAGAAAGCAAGAGCGTGCTTCTCGCTCTAAAGCAGAGTGTGATCCATGGGTGGGAACTATGCTGTGTGTTTCATTTCAGAAATGGAGTTAAATCCCAGGCTCTGTGTCTTCCTACAAGCAAGACTTCGTTTCAGGTAAGGGCAGTCACTTTTCATCTCAAACGAACTACATCGTTCACGGAGCTCACACGTTTCTCGTCTTAACAGACAAGCATTGGATGTTAGAGGACCAGTGCTTTGTATCAGTTTAAGAAGGAGAGTTGGACTAGATATGATCCGTATGTGTAGGAAACACCTTTCTTTTGTTCTCAGCACACTCAAGTTTCCTGCTGTGTTAGAGACCCTAGAAAGCAAGAGCGTGCTTCTCGCTCTAAAGCAGAGTGTGATCCATGGATGAGATCTATGCTGTGTGTTTCCCTTCATAAATGGAGTTAAATCCCAATCTCTGTGTCTTCCTACATGCAAGACTTCATTTCAGGTAACGGCAGTCACTTTTCAGCTCAAACGAACTACACCGTTCTCTGAGCTCACACATTTCTCATCTTAACATACAAGCATTTGATGTTAGCGGACCAGTGCTTTGTGTCAGTTTCAGAAACAGAATTGGACTAGATATGGTCCGTATGTGTAGGAAACACCGTTCTTTTGTTCTAGCACACACACGTTTCCTGCTGTCTTAGAGACTCTAGCATGCAAGAGCATGCTTCTTGTTCTAATGCAGAGTATGATCAATGGATGAGAACACTGCTGTGTGTTTCACTTCAGAAATGGAGTTAAATCCCAGGCTCTGAGTCTTCCTACAAGCAAGACTTCGTTTAAGGTAAGGGCAGTCACTTTTCTGCTCAAACGAATTACATCGTTCATGAAGCTCACACGTTTCCCATCTTAACTGACAAGCATTGGATGTTAGAGGACCAGTGATTTGTATCAGTTTCAGAAGAAGAGTTGGACTAGATATGGTCCGTATGTGTAGGAAACACCGTTCTTTTGTTCTCAGCATACTCACGTTTCCTGCTGTGTTAGAGACTCCAGAAAGCAAGAGCGTGCTTCTTGTTCTAAAGCAGAGTGTGATCCATGGATGAGAACTATGCTGTGTGTTTCCCTTCAGAAATGGAGTTAAATCCAAGGCTCTGTGTCTTCCTACATGCAATACTTCGTTTCAGGTAAGGGCAGTCAATTTTCAGCTCAAACGAACTACATTGTTCACGGAGCTCACACGTTTCTCATCTTAACTGACAAGCATTGGATGTTAGAGGGTCACTGCTTTGTAGAAGTTTCAGAAGCAGAGATGGACTAGATATGGTCCGTATGTGTAGGAAACACCCTTCTTTTGTTCTCAGCACACTTATGTTTCCTGCTGTCTTAGAGACTTTAGAAAGCAAGAGCGTGCTTCTCGCTCTAAAGCAGAGTGTGATCCATGGTTGAGAACTATGCTGTTTGTTTCCCTTCAGAAATGGAGTTAAATCCCAGGCTCTGTGTCTTCCTAAAAGCAAGACTTCGTTTAAGGTAAGGGCAGTCACTTTTCAGCTCTAACGAACTACATCGTTCACGGAGCTCACACGTTTCTCATCTTAACTGAAAAGCATAGGATGTTAGAGGACCAGTGCTTTGTATCAGTTTCAGAAGCAGAGTTGGACTAGATATGGTCCGTACGTGTAGGAAACACCGTTCTTTTGTTCTCAGCACACTCACGTTTCCTGATGTCTTAGAGATTGTAGAAAGCAAGAGAGTGCTTCTCGCTCTAAAGCAGAGTGTGATCCATGGGTGAGAACTATGCTGTGTGTTTCATTTCAGAAATGGAGTTAAATCCCAGGCTCTGTGTCTTCCTACAAGCAAGACTTCGTTTCAGGTAACGGCAGTCAGTTTTCAGCTCAAATGAACTACATCGTTCACGAAGATCACACGTTTCTCATCTTAACAGACAAGCATTGGATGTTAGAGGACCAGTGCTTTGTATCAGTTTCAGAAGCAGAGTTGAACTAGATATGGTCCGTATATGTAGGAACCACGGTTCTTTTGTTCTCACCACACTCACGTTTCCTGCTGTCTTAGAGACTTTAGAAAGCAAGAGCGTGCTTCTCGCTCTAAGGCAGAGTGTGATCCATGGATGAGAACTATGCTGTTGTTTCCCTTCAGAAATGGAGTTAAATCCCAGGCTCTGTGTCTTCCTACAAGCAAGACTTGGTTTCAGGTAACGGCAGTCACTTTTCAGCTCAAACGAACTACATCGTTCACGGAGCTCACACGTTTCTCATCTTAACAGACAAGCATTGTTTATTAGAGGACCAGTGCTTTGTATCAGTTTCAGAAGAAGAGTTGTACTACATATGGTCCGTATGTGTAGGAAACTCCGTTCTTTGTTCAGGGAACACTCAGATTTCCTGCTGTATTAGAGACTCTAGAAAGCAAGAGCTTGCTTCTTGCTGTAAAGCAGAGTGTGATCCATGGATGATTACTATGCTGTGTGTTTCCCTTCATAAATGGAGTTAAATCCCAGGCTCTGTGTCTTCCTACAAGCAAGACTTCGTTTCAGGTAACGGCAGTCACTTTTCACTCAAAAAAACTACATCGTTCACGGAGCTCACACGTTTCTCATCTTAACAGACAAGCATTGGATGTTAGAGGAGCAGTGCTTTGTATCAGTTTAAGAAGCAGAGTTGGACTAGATATGGTCCTTATATGTAGGAAACACCGTTCTTTTGTTCTCAGCAAAACCACGTTTCCTGCTGTCTTAGAGACTCTAGAAAGCAAGAGCATGCTTCTTGTTCTAAAGCAGAGTGTGATCAATAGATGAGAACACTGCTGTGTGTTTCACTTCAAAAATGGAGTTAAATCCAGGCTCTTAGTCTTTCTACAAGCAAGACTTTGATTCAGGTAAGGGCAGTCACTTTTCTGCTCAAACGAACTACATCGTTCACGAAGCTCACAGGTTTCTCATCTTAACTGACAAGCATTGGATGTTGGAGCGTCAGTGCTTTGTATCAGCTTCAGAAGCAGATTTGGACTACATATGGTCTGTATGTGTAGGAAACACCGTTCTTTTTTTCGGGACACACTCAGATTACCTGTTATATTAGAGATTCTAAAAGCAAGAGCGTGCTACTCGCTCTAATGCAGAGTGTGATCCCTGGATGAGAAAAATGCTGTGTGTTTCCCTTCAGAAATGGAGTGAAAGCCCAGGCTCTCTGTCATACTACAAGCAAGACTTCGTTTCAGGTAAGGGCAGTCACTTTTCAGTTCAAAGGAACTACATTATTCACAAATCTCACACGTTTCTCATCTTAACTAACAAGCATAGGATGTTAGAGGTCTAGTGCTTTATATCAGTTTCAGAAGCAGAGTTGGACTAGATATGGTCTGTATGTGTAGGAAACACCGTTCTTTTGTTCTCAGCACCCTCACATTTCCTGCTGTCTTAGAGACTTTAGAAAGCAAGAGCGTGCTTCTCGCTCTAAAGCAGAGTGTGATCCATGGATGAGAACTCTGCTGTGTGTTTCCTTCAGATATGGAGTTAAATCCCAGGCTCTGTGTCTTCCTACAAGCAAGACTTCGTTTCAGGTAAGGGCAGTCACTTTTCAGCTCCAACGAACTACATCGTTTATGGAGCTCACACGTTTCTCGTCTTAACAGACAAGCATTGGATGTTAGAGGACCAGTGCTTTGTATCAGTTTAAGAAGGAGAGTTGGACTAGATATGGTCCGTATGTGTAGGAAACACCTTTCTTTTGTTCTCAGCACACTCACGTTTCCTGCTGTGTTAGAGACTCTAGAAAGCAAGAGCGTGCTTCGCACTAAAGCAGAGTGTGATCCATGGATGAGAACTATACTGTGTGTTTCCCTTCAGAAATGGAGTTAAATCCCAATCTCTGTGTCTTCCTACAAGCAAGACTTCATTTCAGGTAATGGCAGTCACTTTTCAGCTCAAACGAACTACACCGTTCTCTGTGCTCACACTTTTCTCATCTTAACAGACAAGCATTGGATGTTAGCGGACCAGTGCTTTGTGTCAGTTTCAGAAACAGAATTGGACTAGATATGGTCTGTATGTGTAGGAAACACCGTTCTTTTGTTCTAGCACACACACGTTTCCTGCTGTCTTAGAGACTCTAGAATGCAAGAGCATGCTTCTTGTTCTAAAGCAGAGTATGATCAATGGATGAGAACACTGCTGTGTGTTTCACTTCAGAAATGGAGTTAAATCCCAGGCTCTGAGTCTTCCTACAAGCAAGACTTCGTTTAAGGTAAGGGCACTCACTTTACTGCTCAAACGAATTACATCGTTCATGAAGCTCACACGTTTCCCATCTTAACTGACAAGCATTGGATGTTAGAGGACCAGTGATTTGTATCAGTTTCAGAAGAAGAGTTGGACTAATATGGTCCGTATGTGTAGGAAACACCGTTCTTTTGTTCTCAGCACACTCACGTTTCCTGCTGTGTTAGAGACAACAGACAGCAAGAGCGTGCTTCTTGTTCTAAAGCAGAGTGTGATCCATGGATGAGAACTGTGCTGTGTGTTTCCCTTCAGAAATGGAATTAAATCCCAGACTATGTGTCTTCCTACAAAAAAGACTTCGTTTAAGGAAAGGGCAGTCCCTTTCCTGTCAAACGAACTACATTGTTCATGAAGCTCACACGTTTCCCATCTTAACTGACAAGCATTGGATGTTAGAGGACCAGTGCTTTGTATCAGTTTCAGAAGAAGAGTTGGACTACATATGGTCCGTATGTGTAGAAAACTCCGTTCTTTTGTTCTGGGCACACTCAGATTTCCTGCTGTCTTAGAGACTCTATAAAGCAAGAGCATGCATCTTGCTCTAAAGCAGAGTGTGATCCATGGATGAGAACTATGATGTTTGTTTCCATTCAGAAATGGAGTTAAATCCAAGGCTCTGTGTCTTCCTACAAGCAAGACTTCGTTTCAGGTAAGGGCAGCCAATTTCAGCTCAAAAGAACTACATCGTTCACGGAGCTCACACGTTTCTCATCTTAACTGACAAGCATTGGATGTTAGAGGACCAGTGCTTTGTATCAGTTTAAGAAGCAGAGTTGGACTAGATATTGTCCGTATGTATAGGAAACACCCTTCTTTGTTCTCAGCAAAATCACGTTTCCTGCTGTCTTAGAGACTCTAGAAAGCAAGAGCATGCTTCTTGTTCTAAAGCAGACTATGATCAATGGATGAGAACACTGCTGTGTGTTTCACTTCAGAAATGGAGTTAAATCCCAGGCTCTGAGTCTTCCTACAAGCAAGAGTTCGTTTAAGGTAAGGGCAGTCCCTTTTCTGCTCAAACGAATTACATCGTTCATGAAGCTCACACGTTTCCCATCTTAACTGACAAGCATTGGATGTTAGAGGACCAGTGATTTGTATCAGTTTCAGAAGAAGAGTTGGACTAGATATGGTCCGTATGTGTAGGAAACACCGTTCTTTTGTTCTCAGCACACTCACGTTTCCTGCTGTGTTAGAGAATCCAGAAAGCAAGAGCGTGCTTCTCGCTCTAAAGCAGAGTGTGATCCATGGATGAGAACTATGCTGTGTGTTTCCCTTCAGAAATTGAATTAAATCCCAGACTATGTGTCTTCCTACAAACAAGACTTCGTTTAAGGAAAGGGCAGTCACTTTTCTGCTCAAATGAACTACATCGTTCACGAACCTCACACGTTTCTCATCTTAACAGACAAGCATTGCATGTTAGAGGACCAGTGCTTTTTTATCAGTTTCAGAAGAAGAGTTGGACTACATATGGTCTGTATGTGTAGGAAACTCCGTTCTTTTGTTCTGGGCACACTCAGATTACCTGCTATATTAGAGATTCTAAAAGCATGAGCGTGCTTCTCGCTCTAAAGCAGAGTGTGATCCATGGATGAGAAGAATGCTGTGTGTTTCCCTTCAGAAATGGAGTTAAATCCCAGGCTCTGTGTCTTACTACAAGCAAGACTTCGTTTTAGGTAAGGGCAGTCACTTTTCAGTTCAACGGAACTACATCATTCACAAAGCTCACACGTTTCTCATCTTAACTGAAAAGCATAGGATGTTAGAGGACCAGTGCTTTGTATCAGTTTCAGAAGCAGAGTTGGACTAGATATGGTCCGTACGTGTAGGAAACACCGTTCTTTTGTTCTCAGCACACTCACGTTTCCTGATGTCTTAGAGATTGTAGAAAGCAAGAGAGTGCTTCTCGCTCTAAAGCAGAGTGTGATCCATGGGTGAGAACTATGCTGTGTGTTTCATTTCAGAAATGGAGTTAAATCCCAGGCTCTGTGTCTTCCTACAAGGAAGACTTCGTTTCAGGTAAGGGCAGTCACTTTTCAGCTCAAACGAACTACATCGTTCACGGAGCTCACACGTTTCTCGTCTTAACAGACAAGCATTGGATGTTAGAGGACCAGTGCTTTGTATCAGTTTAAGAAGCAGAGTTGGACTAGATATGGTCCGTATGTGTAGGAAACACCTTTCTTTTGTTCTCAGCACACTCATGTTTCCTGCTGTGTTAGAGACTCTAGAAAGCAAGAGCGTGCTTCTCGCTCTAAAGCAGAGTGTGATCCATGGATGAGAACTATGCTGTGTGTTTCCCTTCAGAAATTGAATTAAATCCCAGAGTATGTGTCTTCCTACAAACAAGACTTCGTTTAAGAAAAGGGCAGTCACTTTTCTGCTCAAACGAACTACATCGTTCCCGAACCTCACACGTTTCTCATCTTAACAGACAAGCATTGGATGTTAGAGGACCAGTGCTTTGTATCAGTTTCAGAAGAAGAGTTGGACTACATATGGTCCGTATATGTAGGAAACTCCGTTCTTTTGTTCTGGGCACACTCAGATTTCCTGCTGTCTTAGAGACTCTATAAAGCAAGAGCATGCTTCTTGCTCTAAAGCAGAGTGTGATCCATGGATGAGAACTATGCTGTTTGTTTCCATTCAGAAATGGAGTTAAATCCCAGGCTCTGTGTCTTCCTACAAGCAAGACTTCGTTTCAGGTAAGGGCAGTCACTTTTCAGCTCAAACGAACTACATCGTTCACGAAGATCACACGTTTCTCATCTTAACAGACAAGCATTGGATGTTAGAGGACCAGTGCTTTGTATCAGTTTCAGAAGCAGAGTTGAACTACATATGGTCGGTATGTGTAGGAACCACGGTTCTTTTGTTCTCAGCACACTCACGTTTCCTGCTGTCTTAGAGACTTTAGAAAGCAAGAGCGTGCTTCTTGCTCTAAGGCAGAGTGTGATCCATGGATGAGAACTATGCTGTGTGTTTCCCTTCAGAAATGGAGTTAAATCCCAGGCTCTGTGTCTTCCTACAAGCAAGACTTCATTTCAGGTAACGGCAGTCACTTTTCAGCTCAAATGAACTACATCGTTCACGGAGCTCACACGTTTCTCATCTTAACAGACAAGCATTGTTTGTTAGAGGACCAGTGCTTTGTATCAGTTTCAGAAGAAGAGTTGGACTAGATATGGTCCGTATGTGTAGGAAACACCGTTCTTTTGTTCTCAGCACACTCACTTTTCCTGCTGTATTAGAGACTCCAGAAAGCAAGAGCGTGCTTCTCACTCTAAAGCAGAGTGTGATCCATGGATGAGAACTATGCTGTGTGTTTCCCTTCAGAAATTGAATTAAATCCCAGACTATGTGTCTTCCTACAAACAAGACTTCGTTTAAGGAAAGGGCAGTCACTTTTCTGCTCAAACGAACTACATCGTTCACGAACCTCACACGTTTCTCATCTTAACAGACAAGCATTGGATGTTAGAGGACCAGTGCTTTTTTATCAGTTTCAGAAGAAGAGTTGGACTACATATGGTCCGTATGTGTAGGAAACTTCGTTCTTTTGTTTTTGGGCACACTCAGATTACCTGCTATATTAGAGATTCTAAAAGCAGGAGCGTGCTTCTTGCTCTAAAGCAGAGTGTGATCCATGGATGAGAAGAATGCTGTGTGTTTCCCTTCAGAAATGGAGTTAAATCCCAGGCTCTGTGTCTTACTACAAGCAAGACTTCGTTTCAGGTAAGGGCAGTCACTTTTCAGTTCAAAGGAACTACATCATTCACAAAGCTCACACGTTTCTCATCTTAACTGACAAGCATTGGATGTTAGAGGACCAGTGCTTTGTATCAGTTTCAGAAGAAGAGTTGGACTACATATGGTCTGTATGTATAGGAAACACTGTTCTTTGTTCTGGGCACACTCAGACTTCCTGCTGTATTAAGGACACTAAAAGCAAAAGCATGCTTCTTTCTGTAAAGCAGAGTGTGATCCATGGGTGAGAACTATGCTGTGTGTTTCCCTTCAGAAATGGAGTTAAATCCCAGGCTCTGAGTCTTCCTACAAGCAAGACTTCGTTTCAGGTAAGGGCAGTCTCTTTTCTGCTCAAACGATCTACATCGTTCATGAAGATCACACGTTTCTCATCTTAACAGACAAGCATTGGATGTTAGAGGACCAGTGCTTTTTTATCAGTTTCAGAAGAAGAGTTGGACTAGATATGGTCCGTATGTGTAGGAAACTCCGTTCTTTGTTCTGGGCACACTCAGATTACCTGCTATATTAGAGATTCTAAAAGCAGGAGCGTGCTTCTCGCTCTAAAGCAGAGTGTGATCCATGGATGAGAAGAATGCTGTGTGTTTCCCTTCAGAAATGGAGTTAAATCCCAGGCTCTGTGTCTTACTACAAGCAAGACTTCGTTTCAAGTAAGGGCAGTCACTTTTCAGTTCAAAGGAACTACATCATTCACAAAGCTCACACGTTTCTCATCTTAACTGACAAGCATAGGATGTTAGAGGACCAGTGCTTTGTATCAGTTTCAGTAGCAGAGTTTGACTAGATATGGTCCGTATGTGTAGGAAACACCGTTCTTTTGTTCTCAGCACACTCACGTTTCCTGATGTCTTAGAGACTGTAGAAAGCAAGAGCGTGCTTCTCGCTCTAAAGCAGAGTGTGATCCATGGGTGAGAACTATGCTGTGTGTTTCATTTCAGAAATGGAGTTAAATCCCAGGCTCTGTGTCTTCCTACAAGCAAGACTTCGTTTCAGGTAAGGGCAGTCTCTTTTCAGCTCAAACGAACTACATCGTTCACGGAGCTCACACGTTTCTCGTCTTAACAGACAAGCATTGGATGTTAGAGGACCAGTGCTTTGTATCAGTTTAAGAAGGAGAGTTGGACTAGATATGGTCCGTATGTGTAGGAAACACCTTTCTTTTGTTCTCAGCACACTCACGTTTCCTGCTGTGTTAGAGACTCTAGAAAGCAAGAGTGTGCTTCTCGCTCTAAAGCAGAGTGTGATCCATGGATGAGAACTATGCTGTGTGTTTCCCTTCAGAAATGGAGTTAAATCCCAATCTCTGTGTCTTCCTACAAGCAAGACTTCATTTCAGGTAATGGCAGTCACTTTTCAGCTCAAACGAACTACATCGTTCTCTGAGCTCACACATTTCTCATCTTAACAGACAAGCATTGGATGTTAGCGGACCAGTGCTTTGTGTCAGTTTCAGAAACAGAATTGGACTAGATATGGTCTGTATGTGTAGGAAACACCGTTCTTTTGTTCTAGCACACACACGTTTCCTGCTGTCTTAGAGACTCTAGAATGCAAGAGCATGCTTCTTGTTCTAAAGCAGAGTATGATCAATGGATGAGAACACTGCTGTGTGTTTCACTTCAGAAATGGAGTTAAATCCCAGGCTCTGAGTCTTCCTACAAGCAAGACTTCGTTTAAGGTAAGGGCAGTCACTTTACTGCTCAAACGAATTACATCGTTCATGAAGCTCACACGTTTCCCATCTTAACTGACAAGCATTGGATGTTAGAGGATCAGTGATTTGTATCAGTTTCAGAAGAAGAGTTGGACTAATATGGTCCGTATGTGTAGGAAACACCGTTCTTTTGTTCTCAGCACACTCACGTTTCCTGCTGTGTTAGAGAATCCAGAAAGCAAGAGCGTGCTCCATGGATGAGAACTGTGCTGTGTGTTTCCCTTCAGAAATGGAATTAAATCCCAGACTATGTGTCTTCCTACAAAAAAGACTTCGTTTAAGGAAAGGGCAGTCCCTTTCCTGTCAAACGAACTACATTGTTCATGAAGCTCACACGTTTCCCATCTTAACTGACAAGCATTGGATGTTAGAGGACCAGTGCTTTGTATCAGTTTCAGAAGAAGAGTTGGACTACATATGGTCCGTATGTGTAGAAAACTCCGTTCTTTTGTTCTGGGCACACTCAGATTTCCTGCTGTCTTAGAGACTCTATAAAGCAAGAGCATGCATCTTGCTGTAAAGCAGAGTGTGATCCATGGATGAGAACTATGATGTTTGTTTCCATTCAGAAATGGAGTTAAATCCAAGGCTCTGTGTCTTCCTACAAGCAAGACTTCGTTTCAGGTAAGGGCAGCCAATTTCAGCTCAAAAGAACTACATCGTTCACGGAGCTCACACGTTTCTCATCTTAACTGACAAGCATTGGATGTTAGAGGACCAGTGCTTTGTATCAGTTTAAGAAGCAGAGTTGGACTAGATATTGTCCGTATGTATAGGAAACACCCTTCTTTGTTCTCAGCAAAATCACGTTTCCTGCTGTCTTAGAGACTCTAGAAAGCAAGAGCATGCTTCTTGTTCTAAAGCAGACTATGATCAATGGATGAGAACACTGCTGTGTGTTTCACTTCAGAAATGGAGTTAAATCCCAGGCTCTGAGTCTTCCTACAAGCAAGAGTTCGTTTAAGGTAAGGGCAGTCCCTTTTCTGCTCAAACGAATTACATCGTTCATGAAGCTCACACGTTTCCCATCTTAACTGACAAGCATTGGATGTTAGAGGACCAGTGATTTGTATCAGTTTCAGAAGAAGAGTTGGACTAGATATGGTCCGTATGTGTAGGAAACACCGTTCTTTTGTTCTCAGCACACTCACGTTTCCTGCTGTGTTAGAGAATCCAGAAAGCAAGAGCGTGCTTCTCGCTCTAAAGCAGAGTGTGATCCATGGATGAGAACTATGCTGTGTGTTTCCCTTCAGAAATTGAATTAAATCCCAGACTATGTGTCTTCCTACAAACAAGACTTCGTTTAAGGAAAGGGCAGTCACTTTTCTGCTCAAACGAACTACATCGTTCACGAACCTCACACGTTTCTCATCTTAACAGACAAGCATTGCATGTTAGAGGACCAGTGCTTTTTTATCAGTTTCAGAAGAAGAGTTGGACTACATATGGTCTGTATGTGTAGGAAACTCCGTTCTTTTGTTCTGGGCACACTCAGATTACCTGCTATATTAGAGATTCTAAAAGCATGAGCGTGCTTCTCGCTCTAAAGCAGAGTGTGATCCATGGATGAGAAGAATGCTGTGTGTTTCCCTTCAGATATGGAGTTAAATCCCAGGCTCTGTGTCTTACTACAAGCAAGACTTCGTTTTAGGTAAGGGCAGTCACTTTTCAGTTCAACGGAACTACATCATTCACAAAGCTCACACGTTTCTCATCTTAACTGAAAAGCATAGGATGTTAGAGGACCAGTGCTTTGTATCAGTTTCAGAAGCAGAGTTGGAATAGATATGGTCCGTACGTGTAGGAAACACCGTTCTTTTGTTCTCAGCACACTCACGTTTCCTGATGTCTTAGAGATTGTCGAAAGCAAGAGTGTGCTTCTCGCTCTAAAGCAGAGTGTGATCCATGGGTGAGAACTATGCTGTGTGTTTCATTTCAGAAATGGAGTTAAATCCCAGGCTCTGTGTCTTCCTACAAGCAAGACTTCGTTTCAGGTAAGGGCAGTCACTTTTCAGCTCAAACGAACTACATCGTTCACGGAGCTCACACGTTTCTCGTCTTAACAGACAAGCATTGGATGTTAGAGGACCAGTGCTTTGTATCAGTTTAAGAAGGAGAGTTGGAATAGATATGGTCCGTATGTGTAGGAAACACCTTTCTTTTGTTCTCAGCACACTCATGTTTCCTGCTGTGTTAGAGACTCTAGAAAGCAAGAGCGTGCTTCTCGCTCTAAAGCAGAGTGTGATCCATGGATGAGAACTATGCTGTGTGTTTCCCTTCAGAAATTGAATTAAATCCCAGAGTATGTGTCTTCCTACAAACAAGACTTCGTTTAAGGAAAGGGCAGTCACTTTTCTGCTCAAACGAACTACATCGTTCCCGAACCTCACACGTTTCTCATCTTAACAGACAAGCATTGGATGTTAGAGGACCAGTGCTTTTTTATCAGTTTCAGAAGAATGTTGGACTACATATGGTCCGTATGTGTAGGAAACTCCGTTCTTTTGTTCTGGGCACACTCATATTACCTGCTATATTAGAGATTCTAAAAGCAGGAGCGTGCTTCTCGCTCTAAAGCAGAGTGTGATCCATGGATGAGAAGAATGCTGTGTGTTTCCCCTCAGAAATGGAGTTAAATCCCAGGCTCTGTGTCTTACTACAAGCAAGACTTCGTTTCAGGTAAGGGCAGTCACTTTTCAGTTCAAAGGAACTACATCATTCACAAAGCTCACACGTTTCTCATCTTAACTGAAAAGCATAGGATGTTAGAGGACCAGTGCTTTGTATCAGTTTCAGAAGCAGAGTTGGACTAGATATGGTCCGTACGTGTAGGAAACACCGTTCTTTTGTTCTCAGCACACTCACGTTTCCTGATGTCTTAGAGACTGTAGAAAGCAAGACCGTGCTTCTCGCTCTAAAGCAGAGTGTGATCCATGGGTGAGAACTATGCTGTGTGTTTCATTTCAGAAATGGAGTTAAATCCCAGGCTCTGTGTCTTCCTACAAGCAAGACTTCGTTTCAGGTAAGGGCAGTCACTTTTCAGCTCAAACGAACTACAACGTTCACGGAGCTCACACGTTTCTCATCTTAACAGACAAGCATTGGATGTTAGAGGACCAGTGCTTTGTATCAGTTTAAGAAGGAGAGTTGGACTAGATATGGTCCGTATGTGTAGGAAACACCTTTCTTTTGTTCTCAGCACACTCACGTTTCCTGCTGTGTTAGAGACTCTAGAAAGCAAGAGCGTGCTTCTCGCTCTAAAGCAGAGTGTGATCCATGGATGAGAACTATGCTGTGTGTTTCCCTTCAGAAATGGAGTTAAATCCCAATCTCTGTGTCTTCCTACAAGCAAGAATTCATTTCAGGTAACGGCAGTCACTTTTCAGCTCAAACGAACTACACCGTTCTCTGAGCTCACACATTTCTCATCTTAACAGACAAGCATTGGATGTTAGCGGACCAGTGCTTTGTGTCAGTTTCAGAAACAGAATTGGACTAGATATGGTCCGTATGTGTAGGAAACACCCTTCTTTTGTTCTCAGCAAAATCACGTTTCCTGCTGTCTTAGAGACTCTAGAAAGCAAGAGCATGCTTCTTGTTCTAAAGCAGACTATGATCAATGGATGAGAACACTGCTGTGTGTTTCACTTCAGAAATGGAGTTAAATCCCAGGCTCTGAGTCATCCTACAAGCAAGACTTCGTTTAAGGTAAGGGCTGTCACTTTTCTGCTCAAACGAATTACATCGTTCATGAAGCTCACACGTTTCCAATCTTAACTGACAAGCATTGGATGTTAGAGGACCAGTGGTTTGTATGAGTTTCAGAAGAAGAGTTGGACTAGATATGGTCCGTATGTGTAGGAAACTCCGTTCTTTGTTCTGGGCACACTCAGATTACCTGCTATATTAAAGATTCTAAAAGCAGGAGCGTGCTTCTCATTCTAAAGCAGAGTGTGATCCATGGATGAGAAGAATGCTGTGTGTTTCCCTTCAGAAATGGAGTTAAATCCCAGGCTCTGTGTCTTACTACAAGCAAGACTTCGTTTCAAGTAAGGGCAGTCACTTTTCAGTTCAAAGGAACTACATCATTCACAAAGCTCACACGTTTCTCATCTTAACTGACAAGCATAGGATGTTAGAGGACCAGTGCTTTGTATCAGTTTCAGTAGCAGAGTTGGACTAGATATGGTCCATACGTGTAGAAAACACCGTTCTTTTGTTCTCAGCACACTCACGTTTCCTGATGTCTTAGAGACTGTAGAAAGCAAGAGCGTGCTTCTCGCTCTAAAGCAGAGTGTGATCCATGGATGAGAACTATGCTGTGTGTTTCATTTCAGAAATGGAGTTAAATCCCAGGCTCTGTGTCTTCCTACAAGCAAGACTTCGTTTCAGGTAAGGGCAGTCACTTTTCAGCTCAAACGAACTACATCGTTCACGGAGCTCACATGTTTCTCGTCTTAACAGACAAGCATTGGATGTTAGAGGACCAGTGCTTTGTATCAGTTTAAGAAGGAGAGTTGGACTAGATATGGTCCGTATGTGTAGGAAACACCTTTCTTTTGTTCTCAGCACACTCACGTTTCCTGATGTGTTAGAGACTCTAGAAAGCAAGAGCGTGCTTCTCGCTCTAAAGCAGAGTGTGATCCATGGATGAGAACTATGCTGTGTGTTTCCCTTCAGAAATGGAGTTAAATCCCAATCTCTGTGTCTTCCTACAAGCAAGACTTCATTTCAGGTAATGGCAGTCACTTTTCAGCTCAAACGAACTACACCGTTCTCTGTGCTCACACTTTTCTCATCTTAACAGACAAGCATTGGATGTTAGCGGACCAGTGCTTTGTGTCAGTTTCAGAAACAGAATTGGACTAGATATGGTCTGTATGTGTAGGAAACACCGTTCTTTTGTTCTAGCACACACACGTTTCCTGCTGTCTTAGAGACTCTAGAATGCAAGAGCATGCTTCTTGTTCTAAAGCAGAGTATGATCAATGGATGAGAACACTGCTGTGTGTTTCACTTCAGAAATGGAATTATATCCCAGGCTCTGAGTCTTCCTACAAGCAAGACTTCGTTTAAGGTAAGGGCAGTCACTTTTCTGCTCAAACGAATTACATCGTTCATGAAGCTCACACGTTTCCCATCTTAACTGACAAGCATTGGATGTTAGAGGATCAGTGATTTGTATCAGTTTCAGAAGAAGAGTTGGACTAATATGGTCCGTATGTGTAGGAAACACCGTTCTTTTGTTCTCAGCACACTCACGTTTCCTGCTGTGTTAGAGAATCCAGAAAGCAAGAGCGTGCTCCATGGATGAGAACTGTGCTGTGTGTTTCCCTTCAGAAATGGAATTAAATCCCAGACTATGTGTCTTCCTACAAAAAAGACTTCGTTTAAGGAAAGGGCAGTCCCTTTCCTGTCAAACGAACTACATTGTTCATGAAGCTCACACGTTTCCCATCTTAACTGACAAGCATTGGATGTTAGAGGACCAGTGCTTTGTATCAGTTTCAGAAGAAGAGTTGGACTACATATGGTCCGTATGTGTAGAAAACTCCGTTCTTTTGTTCTGGGCACACTCAGATTTCCTGCTGTCTTAGAGACTCTATAAAGCAAGAGCATGCATCTTGCTCTAAAGCAGAGTGTGATCCATGGATGAGAACTATGATGTTTGTTTCCATTCAGAAATGGAGTTAAATCCAAGGCTCTGTGTTTTCCTACAAGCAAGACTTCGTTTCAGGTAAGGGCAGCCAATTTCAGCTCAAAAGAACTACATCGTTCACGGAGCTCACACGTTTCTCATCTTAACTGACAAGCATTGGATGTTAGAGGACCAGTGCTTTGTATCAGTTTAAGAAGCAGAGTTGGACTAGATATTGTCCGTATGTATAGGAAACACCCTTCTTTGTTCTCAGCAAAATCACGTTTCCTGCTGTCTTAGAGACTCTAGAAAGCAAGAGCATGCTTCTTGTTCTAAAGCAGACTATGATCAATGGATGAGAACACTGCTGTGTGTTTCACTTCAGAAATGGAGTTAAATCCCAGGCTCTGAGTCTTCCTACAAGCAAGAGTTCGTTTAAGGTAAGGGCAGTCACTTTTCTGCTCAAACGAATTACATTGTTCATGAAGCTCACACGTTTCCCATCTTAACTGACAAGCATTGGATGTTAGAGGACCAGTGATTTGTATCAGTTTCAGAAGAAGAGTTGGACTAGATATGGTCCGTATGTGTAGGAAACACCGTTCTTTTGTTCTCAGCACACTCACGTTTCCTGCTGTGTTAGAGAATCCAGAAAGCAAGAGCGTGCTTCTCGCTCTAAAGCAGAGTGTGATCCATGGATGAGAACTATGCTGTGTGTTTCCCTTCAGAAATTGAATTAAATCCCAGACTATGTGTCTTCCTACAAACAAGACTTCGTTTAAGGAAAGGGCAGTCACTTTTCTGCTCAAACGAACTACATCGTTCACGAACCTCACACGTTTCTCATCTTAACAGACAAGCATTGCATGTTAGAGGACCAGTGCTTTTTTATCAGTTTCAGAAGAAGAGTTGGACTACATATGGTCTGTATGTGTAGGAAACTCCGTTCTTTTGTTCTGGGCACACTCAGATTACCTGCTATATTAGAGATTCTAAAAGCATGAGCGTGCTTCTCGCTCTAAAGCAGAGTGTGATCCATGAATGAGAAGAATGCTGTGTGTTTCCCTTCAGAAATGGAGTTAAATCCCAGGCTCTGTGTCTTACTACAAGCAAGACTTCGTTTTAGGTAAGGGCAGTCACTTTTCAGTTCAACGGAACTACATCATTCACAAAGCTCACACGTTTCTCATCTTAACTGAAAAGCATAGGATGTTAGAGGACCAGTGCTTTGTATCAGTTTCAGAAGCAGAGTTGGACTAGATATGGTCCGTACGTGTAGGAAACACCGTTCTTTTGTTCTCAGCACACTCACGTTTCCTGATGTCTTAGAGACTGTAGAAAGCAAGAGTGTGCTTCTCGCTCTAAAGCAGAGTGTGATCCATGGGTGAGAACTATGCTGTGTGTTTCATTTCAGAAATGGAGTTAAATCCCAGGCTCTGTGTCTTCCTACAAGCAAGACTTCGTTTCAGGTAAGGGCAGTCACTTTTCAGCTCAAACGAACTACATCGTTCACGGAGCTCACACGTTTCTCGTCTTAACAGACAAGCATTGGATGTTAGAGGACCAGTGCTTTGTATCAGTTTAAGAAGGAGAGTTGGAATAGATATGGTCCGTATGTGTAGGAAACACCTTTCTTTTGTTCTCAGCACACTCATGTTTCCTGCTGTGTTAGAGACTCTAGAAAGCAAGAGCGTGCTTCTCGCTCTAAAGCAGAGTGTGATCCATGGATGAGAACTATGCTGTGTGTTTCCCTTCAGAAATTGAATTAAATCCCAGAGTATGTGTCTTCCTACAAACAAGACTTCGTTTAAGGAAAGGGCAGTCACTTTTCTGCTCAAACGAACTACATCGTTCCCGAACCTCACACGTTTCTCATCTTAACAGACAAGCATTGGATGTTAGAGGACCAGTGCTTTTTTATCAGTTTCAGAAGAAGAGTTGGACTACATATGGTCCGTATGTGTAGGAAACTCCGTTCTTTTGTTCTGGGCACACTCATATTACCTGCTATATTAGAGATTCTAAAAGCAGGAGCGTGCTTCTCGCTCTAAAGCAGAGTGTGATCCATGGATGAGAAGAATGCTGTGTGTTTCCCTTCAGAAATGGAGTTAAATCCCAGGCTCTGTGTCTTACTACAAGCAAGACTTCGTTTCAGGTAAGGGCAGTCACTTTTCAGTTCAAAGGAACTACATCATTCACAAAGCTCACACGTTTCTCATCTTAACTGAAAAGCATAGGATGTTAGAGGACCAGTGCTTTGTATCAGTTTCAGAAGCAGAGTTGGACTAGATATGGTCCGTACGTGTAGGAAACACCGTTCTTTTGTTCTCAGCACACTCACGTTTCCTGATGTCTTAGAGACTGTAGAAAGCAAGACCGTGCTTCTCGCTCTAAAGCAGAGTGTGATCCATGGGTGAGAACTATGCTGTGTGTTTCATTTCAGAAATGGAGTTAAATCCCAGGCTCTGTGTCTTCCTACAAGCAAGACTTCGTTTCAGGTAAGGGCAGTCACTTTTCAGCTCAAACGAACTACAACGTTCACGGAGCTCACACGTTTCTCATCTTAACAGACAAGCATTGGATGTTAGAGGACCAGTGCTTTGTATCAGTTTAAGAAGGAGAGTTGGACTAGATATGGTCCATATGTGTAGGAAACACCTTTCTTTTGTTCTCAGCACACTCACGTTTCCTGCTGTGTTAGAGACTCTAGAAAGCAAGAGCGTGCTTCTCGCTCTAAAGCAGAGTGTGATCCATGGATGAGAACTATGCTGTGCGTTTCCCTTCAGAAATGGAGTTAAATCCCAATCTCTGTGTCTTCCTACAAGCAAGAATTCATTTCAGGTAACGGCAGTCACTTTTCAGCTCAAACGAACTACACCGTTCTCTGAGCTCACACATTTCTCATCTTAACAGACAAGCATTGGATGTTAGAGGACCAGTGCTTTGTGTCAGTTTCAGAAACAGAATTGGACTAGATATGGTCCGTATGTGTAGGAAACACCATTCTTTTGTTCTAGCACACACACGTTTCCTGCTGTCTTAGATACTCTAGAATGCAAGAGCATGCTTCTTGTTCTAAAGCAGAGTATGATCAATGGATGAGAACACTGCTGTGTGTTTCACCTCAGAAATGGAGTTATATCCCAGGCTCTGAGTCTTCCTACAAGCAAGACTTCGTTTAAGGTAAGGGCAGTCACTTTTCTGCTCAAACGAATTACATCGTTCATGAAGCTCACACGTTTCCCATCTTAACTGACAAGCATTGGATGTTAGAGGACCAGTGATTTGTATCAGTTTCAGAAGAAGAGTTGGACTAGATATGGTCCGTATGTGTAGGAAACACCGTTCTTTTGTTCTCAGCACACTCACGTTTCCTGCTGTGTTAGAGACTCCAGAAACAAGAGCGTGCTTCTTGTTCTAAAGCAGAGTGTGATCCATGGATGTGAACTATGCTGTGTGTTTCCCTTCAGAAATGGAATTAATTCCCAGACTATGTGTATTCCTACAAACAAGACGTCGTTTAAGGAAAGGGCAGTCACTTTTCTGCTAAAACGAACTACATTGTTCATGAAGCTCACACGTTTCCCATCTTAACTGACAAGCATTGGATGTTAGAGGACCAGTGCTTTGTATCAGTTTCAGAAGAAGAGTTGGACTACATATGGTCCCTATGTGTAGGAAACTCCGTTCTTTTGTTATGGGCACACTCAGATTTCCTGCTGTCTTAGAGACACTATAAAGCCAGAGAATGCATCTTGCTCTAAAGCAGAGTGTGATCCATGGATGAGAACTATGATGTTTGTTTCCATTCAGAAATGGAGTTAAATCCAAGGCTCTGTGTCTTCCTACAAGCAAGACTTCGTTTCAGGTAAGGGCAGTCACTTTTCAGCTCAAACGAACTACATCGTTCACGGAGCTCACACGTTTCTCATCTTAACTGACAAGCATTGGATTTTAGAGGGTCACTGCTTTGTATCAGTTTCAGAAGCAGAGTTGGACTAGATATGGTCCGTATGTGTAGGAAACACCCTTCTTTTGTTCTCAGCACACTTACGTTTCCTGCTGTCTTAGAGACTTTAGAAAGCAAGAGCGTGCTTCTCGCTCTAAAGCAGAGTCTGATCCATGGTTGAGAACTATGTTGTTTGTTTCCCTTCAGAAATGGAGTTAAATCCCAGGCTCTGTGTCTTCCTACAAGCAAGACTTCGTTTCAATTAAGGGCAGTCACTTTTCAGCTCTAACGAACTACATCGTTCACGGAGCTCACACGTTTCTCATCTTAACAGAAAAGAATTGGATGTTAGAAGACCAGTGCTTTGTATCAGTTTAAGAAGCAGAGTTGGACTAGATATTGTCCGTATGTATAGGACACACCCTTCTTTGTTCTCAGCAAAATCACATTTCCTGCTGTCTTAGAGACTCTAGAAAGCAAGAGCATGCTTCTTGTTCTACAGCAGACTATGATCAATGGATGAGAACACTGCTGTGTGTTTCACTTCAGAAATGGAGTTATTCCCAGGCTCTGAGTCTTCCGACAAGCAAGACTTCGTTTAAGGTAAGGGCAGTCACTTTTCTGCTCAAACGAATTACTGCGTTCATGAAACTCACACGTTTCCCATCTTAACTGACAAGCATTGGATGTTAGAGGACCAGTGATTTGTATCAGTTTCAGAAGAAGAGTTGGACTAGATGTGGTCCGTAAGTGTAGGAAACACCGTTCTTTTGTTCTCAGCACACTCACGTTTCCTGCTGTGTTAGAGACTCCAGAATGCAAGAGCGTGCTTCTCCCTCTAAAGCAGAGTGTGATCCATGGATGAGAAGTATGCTGTGTGTTTCCCTTCACAAATGGAATTAAATCCCAGACTATGTGTCTTCCTACAAACAAGACTTCGTTTTAGGAAAGGGCAGTCACTTTTCTGCTCAAACGAACTACATCGTTCATGAAGCTCACACATTTCCCATCTTAACTGACAAGCATTGGATGTTAGAGGACCAGTGCTTTGTATCAGTTTCAGAAGAAGAGTTGGACTACATATGGTCCGTATATGTAGGAAACTCCGTTCTTTTGTTCTGGGCACACTCAGATTTCCTGCTGTCTTAGAGACTCTATAAAGCAAGAGCATGCTTCTTGCTCTAAAGCAGAGTGTGATCCATGGATGAGAACTATGCTGTTTGTTTCCCTTCAGAAATGGAGTTAAATCCCAGGCTCTGTGTCTTCCTACAATCAAGACTTCGTTTCAGGTAACGGCAGTCTCTTTTCAGCTCAAACGAACTACATCGTTCACGAAGCTCACAGGTTTCTCATCTTAACTGACAAGCATTGGATGTTGGAGGGTCAGTGCTTTGTATCAGTTTCAGAAGCAGATTTGGACTACATATGGTCTGTATGTGTAGGAAACACCGTTCTTTTGTTCTAGACACACTCAGATTACCTGATATATTAGAGATTCTAAAAGCAAGAGCGTGCTTCTCGCTCTAAAGCAGAGTGTGATCCATGGATGAGAACTATGCTTTGTGTTTCCCTTCAGAAATGGAGTTAAATCCCAGGCTCTGTGTCTTCCTACAAGCAAGACTTCGTTTCAATTAAGGGCAGTCACTTTTCAGCACAAACGATCTACATAGTTCATGAAGCTCACACGTTTCTCATCTTAACAGACAAGCATTGGATGTTAGAGGACCAGTGCTTTGTATCAGTTTAAGAAGCAGAGTTGGACTAGATATGGTCCGTATGTGTAGGAAACACCTTTCTTTTGTTCTCAGCACACTCACGTTTCCTGCTGTGTTAGAGACTCTAGAAAGCAAGAGCGTGCTTCTCACTCTAAAGCAGAGTGGGATCCATGGATTAGAACTATGCTGTGTATTTCCCTTCAGCAATTGAGTTAAATCCCAATCTCTGTGTCTTCCTACATGCAAGACTTCATTTCAGGTAACGGCAGTCACTTTTCAGCTCAAACAAACTACATCGTTCTCTGAGCTCACACATTTCTCATCTTAACAAACAAGCATTGGATGTTAGCGGACCAGTGCTTTTTGTCAGTTTCAGAAACAGAATTGGACTAGACATGGTCCGTATGTGTAGGAAACACCGTTCTTTTGTTCTAGCACACACACGTTTCCTGCTGTCTTAGAGACTCTAGAAAGCAAGAGCGTGCCTCTTGTTCTAAAGCAGATTGTGATCAATGGATGATTACACTGCTGTGTGTTTCACTTCAGAAATGGAGTTAAATCCCAGGCTCTGAGTCTTCCTACAAGGAAGACTTTTATTCAGGTAAGGGCAGTCACTTTTCTGCTCAAACGAACTACATCGTTCACGACGCTCACACGTTTCTCATCTTAACTGACAAGCATTGGATGTTAGAGGGTCAGTGCTTTGTATCAGTTTCAGAAGCAGAGTTGGACTAGATATGGTCCGTATGTGTAGGAAACACCCTTCTTTTGTTCTCAGCAAAATCACGTTTCCTGCTGTCTTAGAGACTCTAGAAAGCAAGAGCATGCTTCTTGTTCTAAAGCAGAGTATGATCAATGGATGAGAACACTGCTGTGTGTTTCACTTCAGAAATGGAGTTAAATCCCAGGCTCTGAGTCTTCCTACAAGCAAGACTTCGTTTAAGGTAAGGGCAGTCACTTTTCTGCTCAAACGAATTACATCGTTCATGAAGCTCACACGTTTCCCATCTTAACTGACAAGCATTGGATGTTAGAGGACCAGTGATTTGTATCAGTTTCAGAAGAAGAGTTGGACTAGATATGGTCCGTATGTGTAGGAAACACCGTTCTTTTGTTCTGGGCACACTGAGATTTCCTGCTGTCTTAGAGACTCTATAAAGCAAGAGCATGCTTCTTGCTCTAAAGCAGGGTGTGATCCATGGATGAGAAAAATGCTGTGTGTTTCCTTTCAGAAATGGAGTTAAATCCCAGGCTCTGTGTCTTACTACAAGCAAGACTTCGTTTCAGGTAAGGGCAGTCACTTTTCAGTTCAAAAGAACTACATCATTCACAAAGCTCACATGTTTCTCATCTTAACTGACAAGCATAGGATGTTAGAGGACCAGTGCTTTGTATCAGTTTAAGAAGCAGAGTTGGACTAGATATGGTCCGTATATGTAGGAAACACTGTTCTTTTGTTCTCAGCAAAATCACGTTTCCTGCTGTCTTAGAGACTCTAGAAAGCAAGAGCGTGCTTCTTGTTCTAAAGCAGAGTATGATAAATGGATGAGAACACTGCTGTGTGTTTCACTTCAAAGATGGAGTTAAATCCCAGGCTCTGAGTCTTCCTACAAGCAAGACTTCGTTTCAGGTAACGGCAGTCACTTTTCAGCTCTAACGAACTACTTCGTTCACTGAGCTCACACATTTCTCTTCTTAAAAGACAAGCATTGGATGTTAGAGGACCAGTGCTTTGTATCAGTTTAAGAAGCAGAGTTGGAATAGATATGGTCCGTATGTGTAGGAAACACCGTTCTTTTGTTCTCAGCACACTCACGTTTCCTACTGTCTTAGAGACTCTAGAAAGAAAGAGCGTGCTTCTTGTTCTAAAGCAGAGTATGATCAATGGATGAGAACACTGCTGTATGTTTCTCTTCAGAAATGGAGTTAAATCCCAGGCTCTGAGTCTTACTACAAGCAAGACTTCGTTTCAGGTAAGGGCAGTCACTTTTCAGTTCAAAAGAACTACATAATTCACAAAACTCACACGTTTCTCATCTTAACTGACAAGCATAGGATGTTAGAGGACTAGTGCTTTGTATCAGTTTCAGAAGCAGAGTTGGACTAGATATGGTCCGTATGTGTAGGAAACACCCTTCTTTTGTTCTCAGCACACTTACGTTTCCTGCTGTCTTAGAGACTTTAGAAAGCAAGAGTGTGCTTCTCGCTCTAAAGCAGAGTGTGATCCATGGTTGAGAACTATGCTGTTTGTTTCCCTTCAGAAATGGAGTTAAATCCCAGGCTCTGTGTGTTCCTACAAGCAAGACTACGTTTCAATTAAGGGCAGTCACTTTTCAGCTCAAACGAACTACATCGTTCACGGAGCTCACACGTTTCTCATCTTAACAGACAAGCATTGGATGTTAGAGGACCAGTGCTTTGTATCAGTTTCAGAAGCAGAGTTGAACTAGATATGGTCCCTATGTGTAGGATACACCGTTCTTTTGTTCTCAGCACACTCACGTTTCCTGCTGTCTTAGAGACTTTAGAAAGCAAGAGCGTGCTTCTCGCTCTAAGGCAGAGTGTGATCCATGGATGAGAACTATGCTGTGTGTTTCCCTTCAGAAATGGAGTTAAATCCCAGGCTCTGTGTCTTTCTACAAGCAAGACTTCGTTTCAGGTAACGGCAGTCACTTTTCAGCTCAAACGAACTACATCGTTCACGCAGCTCACACGTTTCTCATCTTAACAGACAAGCATTGTTTGTTAGAGGACCAGTGCTTTGTATCAGTTTCAGAAGAAGAGTTGGACTACATATGGTCCGTATGTGTAGGAAACTCCGTTCTTTGTTCAGGGCACACACAGTTTTCCTGCTGTATTAGAGACTCTAGAAAGCAAGAGCCTGCTTCTTGCTGTAAAGCAGAGTGTGATACATGGATGAGAACTATGCTGTGTGTTTCCCTTCAGAAATGGAGTTAAATCCCAGGCTCTGTGTCTTCCTACAAGCAAGACTTCGTTTCAGGTAAGGGCAGTCACTTTTCAGCTCAAACGAACAACATCGTTCACGGAGCTCACATGTTTCTCATCTTAACAGACAAGCATTGGATGTTAGAGGACCAGTGCTTTGTATCAGTTTAAGTAGCAGAGTTGGACTAGATATGGTCCTTATATGTAGGAAACACCGTTCTTTTGTTCGCATGAAAATCACGTTTCTTGCTGTCTTAGAGACTCTAGAAAGCAAGAGCATGCTTCTTGTTCTAAAGCATAGTGTGATCAATGGATGAGAACACTACTGTGTGTTTCACTTCAGAAATGGAGTTAAACCCAGGCTGTCAGCCTTCCTACAAGCCAGACTTCGATTCAGGTAAGGGCAGTCACTTGTCTGCTCAAACGAAATACATCGTTCACGAAGCTCACAGGTTTCTCATCTTAACTGACAAGCATTGAATGTTAGAGGGTCAGTGCTTTGTATCAGTTTCAGAAGCAGATTTGGACTGCATATGGTCTGTATGTGTAGGAAACACTGTTCTTTTGTTCTGGGCACACTCAGATTACATGCTATATTAGAGATTCTAAAAGCAAGAGCGTGCTTCTCACTCTAAAGCAGAGTGTGATCCACGGATGAGAAAAATGCTGTGTCTTTCCTTTCTGAAATGGAGTTAAATCCCAGGCTCTGTGTCTTACTACAAGCAAGACTTCGTTTCACATAACGGCAGTCACTTTTCAGTTCAAAGGAACTACATTATTCACAAAGCTCACACGTTTCTCATCTTAACTGACAAGCATAGGATGTTAGAGGACTAGTGCTTTATATCAGTTTCAGAAGCAGAGTTGGACTAGATATGGTCTGTATGTGTAGGAAACACCGTTCTTTTGTTCTCAGCACACTCAAGTTTCATGCTGTCTTAGAGACTTTAGAAAGCAAGAGAGTGCTTCTTTTTCTAAAGCAGAGTATGATCAATGGATGAGAACACTGCTGTGTGTTTCACTTCAGAAATGGAGTTAAATCTCAGGCTATGAGTCTTCCTACAAGCAAGACTTCGTTTAAGATAAGGGCAGTCACTTTTCTGCTCAAACGAACTACATCGTTCATGAAGCTCACACCTTTCCCATCTTAACTGTACAAGCATTGGATGTTAGAGGACCAGTGCTTTGTATCAGTTTCAGAAGAAGAGTTGGACTACATATGGTCGGTATGTATAGGAAACTCTGTTCTTTGTTCTGGGCACACTCAGATTTCCTGCTGTATTAGGGACTCTAGAAAGCAAGAGCATGCTTCTTGCTGTAAAGCAGAGTGTGATCCATGGGTGAGAACTATGCTGTGTGTTTCCCTTCAGAAATGCAGTTAAATCCCATGTTCTGAGTCTTCCTACAAGCAAGACTTCGTTTCAGGTAAGGGCAGTCACTTTTCTGCTCAAACGTTCTACATCGTTCATGAAGATCACACGTTTCTCATCTTAACAGACAAGCATTGGATGTTAGAGGACCAGTGCTTTGTATCAGTTTCAGAAGAAGAGTTGGACTAGATATGGTCCGTATGTGTAGGAAACACCGTTCTTTTGTTCTCAGCACACTCACGTTTCCTGCTGTGGTAGAGACTCTAGAAAGCAAGAGCGTGCTTCTCGCTCTAAAGCAGAGTGTGATCCATGGATGAGAACAATGCTGTGTGTTTCCCTTCAGAAATGGAGTTAAATCCCAATATCTGTGTCTTCCTACAAGCAAGACTTCGTTTCAGGTAAGGGCAGTCACTTTTCTGCTCAAACGAACTACATCGTTTACGAAGCACACGTTTCTCATCTTAACTGACAAGCATTGGATGTTAGAGGACCAGTGCATTGTATCAGTTTCAGAAGCAGATTTGGACTACATATGGTCTGTATGTGTAGGAAACATCGTTCTTTTGTTCTCAGCACACTCAAGTTTCCTGCAGTCTTAGAGACTCTAGAGAGCAAGAGCGTGCTTCTTGTTCTAAAGCAGAGTGTGATCCATGGATGAGAACTATGCTGTGTGTTTCACTTCAGAAATGGAGTTAAATCCCAGGCTCTGAGTCTTCCTACAAGCAAGACTTCGTTTCAGGTAAGGGCAGTCAGTTTTCTGCTCAAACGAACTACATCGTTCACGATGCTCACACGTTTCTCATCTTAACTGACAAGCATTGGATGTTAGAGGACCAGTGATTTGTATCAGTTTAAGAAGAAGATTTGGACTACATATAGTCAGTATGTGTAGGAAACACCGTTCTTTTGTTCTGGGCACACTCAGATTTCCTGCTGTATTAGAGACTCTAGAAAGCAAGAGTGTGCTTCTCGCTCTAAAGCAGAGTGTGATCCATGGATGAGAACTATGGTTTTTGTTTCCGTTCAGAAATTTAGTTAAATCCCAGGCTCTATGTCTTCCTAGAAGCAAGACTTCGTTTCAGGTAAGGGCAGTCACTTTTCAGCTCAAACGAACTACATCGTTCACTGAGCTCACACGTTAATCATCTTAACAGACAAGCATTGCATGTTAGAGGACCAGTGCTTTGTATCAGTTTAAGAAGCAGAGTTGGACTAGATATGGTCCATATGTGTAGGAAACACCGTTCTTTTGTTCTCAGCACACTCACGTTTCCTGCTGTGTTAGAGACTCTAGAAAGCAAGAGCGTGCTTCTTGTTCTAAAGCAGAGTGTGATCAATGGATGAGACAATGCTGTGTGTTTCACTTCAGAAAGCGAGTTAAATCCCATGCTCTGAGTCTTCCTACAAGCAAGACTTCGATTCAGGTAAGGGCAGTCACTATTCTGCTCAAACGAACTACATCGTTCACGAAGCTCACACGTTTCTCAACTTAACTGACAAGCATTGGATGTTAGAGAGTCAGTGCTTTGTATCAGTTTCAGAAGCAGATTTGGACTACATATGGTCTGTATGTGTAGGAAACACCGTTCTTTTGTTCTGGGCACACTCAGATTACCTGATATATTAGAGACTCCAAAAGGAAGAGCTTGCTTCTCGCTCTAAAGCAGAGTGTGATCCATGGATGAGAACTATGCTGTGTGTTTCTCTTAAGAAATGGAGTTAAATCCCAGGCTCTGTGTCTTACTACAAGCAAGACTTCGTTTCAGGTAAGGGCAGTCACTTTTCAGTTCAAAGGAACTACATCATTCACAAAGCTCACACGTTTCTCATCTTAACTGACAAGCATTGGACGTTAGAGGACCAGTGCTTTGTATCAGTTTCAGAAGCAGAGTTGGACTAGATATGGTCCATATGTGTAGGAAACACCGTTCCTTTGTTCTCAGCACACTCACGTTTCCTCCTGTCTTAGAGACTTTAGAAAGCAAGAGCGTGCTTCTCGCTCTAAAGCAGAGTGTGATCCATGGATCAGAACAATGCTGTTTGTTTCCCTTCAGAAATGGAGTTAAATCCCTTGCTCTGTGTCTTCCTACAGGCAAGACTTCGTTTCAGGAAAGGGCAGTCACTTTTCAGTTCAAAGGAACTACACCGTTCACAAAGCTCACACGTTTCTCATCTTAACAGACAAGCATTTGATGTTAGAAGACCAGTGCTTTGTATCAGTTTAAGAAGCAGATTTGGACTAGATATGGTTCGTATGTGTAGGAAACACCGTTCTTTTTTTCTGGACACACTCAGATTTCCTGCTGTCTTAGAGACTCTAGAAAGCAAGAGTGTGCTTCTTGCTCTAAAGCAGAGTGTGATCCATGGATGAGAACTATGCTGTGTGTTTCACTTCAGAAATGGAGTTAAATCCAAGGCTCTGAGTCTTCCTGCAAGAAAGAATTCGTTTCAGGTAAGGGCAGTCACATTTCTGCTCAAACGAACTACATAGTTCACGAAGCTCACACGTTTATCATCTTAAATGACAAGCATTGGATGTTAGAGGACCAGTGCTTTGTATCAGTTTCAGAAGCAGCGTTGGACTATATAATGTCTGTATGTGTAGGAAACACCATTCTTTTGTTCTCAGCAAAATCACGTATCCTGCTGTCTTAGAGCCTCTAGAAAGCAAGAGCGTACTTTTTGTTCTAAAGCAGAGTGTGATCAAGGGATGATTACACTGCTGTATGTTTTACTTCAGATATGGAGTTAAATCCCATGCTCTGTGTCTCCCTACAAGCAAGACTTCATTTCAGTTAAGGGCAGTCAGTTTTCTGCTCAAACAAAGTACATCGTTCACGAAGCTCACACGTTTCTCATCTTAATTGACAAGCATTGGATGTTAGAAGAGCAGTGCTTTGTATCAGTTTCAGAAGAAGTGTTGCACTAGATATGGTCCGTAGGTGTAGGAAACACCGTTCTTTTGTTCTCAGCACAATCACGTTTCCTGCTGTCTTAGAGACTCTAGAAAGCAAGAGCGTGCTTCTCGCTCTAAAGCAGAGTGTGATGCATGGATGAGAACTATGCTGTGTGTTTCCCTTCAGAAATGGAGTTAAATCCATGCTCTGAGTCTCCCTACAAGCAAGACTTCGTATCAGGTAAGGGCAGTCACTTTTCTGCTCAAAGGAACTACATCGTTCATGAAGCTCACACGTTTCTCATCTTAACTGACAAGCATTGGATGTTAGAGGACCAGTGCATTGTATCAGTTTCAGAAGAAGATTTGGACTACATATAGTAAGTATGTGTAGGAAACACCATTCTTTTGTTCTGGACACACTCAGATTTCCTGCTGTATTAGAGACTCTAGAAAGCAAGAGTGTGCTTCTCGCTCTAAAGCAGAGAGTGATCCATGGATGAGAACTATGCTGTGTATTTCCGCTCAGAATTGGAGTTAAATCCCAGGCTCTATGTCTTCCTACAAGCAAGACTTTGTTTCAGGTAAGGGCAGTCACTTTTCAGCTCAAACGAACTACATCGTTCACTGAGCTCACACGTTAATCATCTTAACAGACAAGCAATGGATGTTAGAGGACCAGTGCTTTGTATCAGTTTCAGAAGGAGAGTTGGACTAGATATGGTCCGTATGTGTAGGAATCATCATTCTTTTGTTCTCAGCACACTCACGTTTCCCGCTGTCTTAGAGACTCTAGAAAGCAAGATCTTGCTTCTTGTTCTAAAGCAGAGTGTGATCAATGGATGAGAACACTGCTGTATGTTTCTCTTCAGAAATGGAGTTAAATCCCAGGCTCTGAGTCTTACTACAAGCAAGACTTCGTTTCAGGTAAGGGCAGTCACTTTTCAGTTCAAAAGAACTACATCATTCACAAAACTCACACGTTTCTCATCTTAACTGACAAGCATAGGATGTTAGAGGACCAGTGCTTTGTATCAGTTTCAGAAGCAGAGTTGGACTAGATATGGTCCGTATGTGTAGGAAACACCCTTCTTTTGTTCTCAGCACACTTACGTTTCCTGCTGTCTTAGAGACTTTAGAAAGCAAGAGTGTGCTTCTCGCTCTAAAGCAGAGTGTGATCCACGGTTGAGAACTATGCTGTTTGTTTCCCTTCAGAAATGGAGTTAAATCCCAGGCTCTGTGTGTTCCTACAAGCAAGACTACGTTTCAATTAAGGGCAGTCACTTCTCAGCTCAAACGAACTACATCGTTCACGGAGCTCACACGTTTCTCATCTTAACAGACAAGCATTGGATGTTAGAGGACCAGTGCTTTGTATCAGTTTCAGAAGCAGAGTTGAACTAGATATGGTCCCTATGTGTAGGATACACCGTTCTTTTGTTCTCAGCACACTCACGTTTCCTGCTGTCTTAGAGACTTTAGAAAGCAAGAGCGTGCTTCTCGCTCTAAGGCAGAGTGTGATCCATGGATGAGAACTATGCTGTGTGTTTCCCTTCAGAAATGGAGTTAAATCCCAGGCTCTGTGTCTTCCTACAAGCAAGACTTCGTTTCAGGTAACGGCAGTCACTTTTCAGCTCAAACGAACTACATCGTTCACGCAGCTCACACGTTTCTCATCTTAACAGACAAGCATTGTTTGTTAGAGGACCAGTGCTTTGTATCAGTTTCAGAAGAAGAGTTGGACTACATATGGTCCGTATGTGTAGGAAACTCCGTTCTTTGTTCAGGGCACACACAGTTTTCCTGCTGTATTAGAGACTCTAGAAAGCAAGAGCCTGCTTCTTGCTGTAAAGCAGAGTGTGATACATGGATGAGAACTATGCTGTGTGTTTCCCTTCAGAAATGGAGTTAAATCCCAGGCTCTGTGTCTTCCTACAAGCAAGACTTCGTTTCAGGTAAGGGCAGTCACTTTTCAGCTCAAACGAACTACATCGTTCACGGAGCTCACATGTTTCTCATCTTAACAGACAAGCATTGGATGTTAGAGGACCAGTGCTTTGTATCAGTTTAAGTAGCAGAGTTGGACTAGATATGGTCCTTATATGTAGGAAACACCGTTCTTTTGTTCGCAGGAAAATCACGTTTCCTGCTGTCTTAGAGACTCTAGAAAGCAAGAGCATGCTTCTTGTTCTAAAGCATAGTGTGATCAATGGATGAGAACACTACTGTGTGTTTCACTTCAGAAATGGAGTTAAACCCAGGCTGTCAGTCTTCCTACAAGCCAGACTTCGATTCAGGTAAGGGCAGTCACTTGTCTGCTCAAACGAAATACATCGTTCACGAAGCTCACAGGTTTCTCATCTTAACTGACAAGCATTGAATGTTAGAGGGTCAGTGCTTTGTATCAGTTTCAGAAGCAGATTTGGACTGCATATGGTCTGTATGTGTAGGAAACACCGTTCTTTTGTTCTGGGCACACTCAGATTACATGCTATATTAGAGATTCTAAAAGCAAGAGCGTGCTTCTCACTCTAAAGCAGAGTGTGATCCACGGATGAGAAAAATGCTGTGTGTTTCCTTTCTGAAATGGAGTTAAATCCCAGGCTCTGTGTCTTACTACAAGCAAGACTTCGTTTCACGTAACGGCAGTCACTTTTCAGTTCAAAGGAACTACATTATTCACAAAGCTCACACGTTTCTCATCTTTACTGACAAGCATAGGATGTTAGAGGACTAGTGCTTTATATCAGTTTCAGAAGCAGAGTTGGACTAGATATGGTCTGTATGTGTAGGAAACACCGTTCTTTTGTTCTCAGCACACTCAAGTTTCCTGCTGTCTTAGAGACTTTAGAAAGCAAGAGAGTGCTTCTTTTTCTAAAGCAGAGTATGATCAATGGATGAGAACACTGCTGTGTGTTTCACTTCAGAAATGGAGTTAAATCTCAGGCTCTGAGTCTTCCTACAAGCAAGACTTCGTTTAAGATAAGGGCAGTCACTTTTCTGCTCAAACGAACTACATCGTTCATGAAGCTCACACCTTTCCCATCTTAACTGTACAAGCATTGGATGTTAGAGGACCAGTGCTTTGTATCAGTTTCAGAAGAAGAGTTGGACTACATATGGTCGGTATGTATAGGAAACTCTGTTCTTTGTTCTGGGCACACTCAGATTTCCTGCTGTATTAGGGACTCTAGAAAGCAAGAGCATGCTTCTTGCTGTAAAGCAGAGTGTGATCCATGGGTGAGAACTATGCTGTGTGTTTCCCTTCAGAAATGGAGTTAAATCCCATGTTCTGAGTCTTCCTACAAGCAAGACTTCGTTTCAGGTAAGGGCAGTCACTTTTCTGCTCAAACGATCTACATCGTTCATGAAGATCACACGTTTCTCATCTTAACAGACAAGCATTGGATGTTAGAGGACCAGTGCTTTGTATCAGTTTAAGAAGCAGAGTTGGACTAGATATGGTCCATATGTGTAGGAAACACCGTTCTTTTGTTCTCAGCACACTCACGTTTCCTGCTGTCTTAGAGACTCTAGAAAGCAAGAGCGTGCTTCTTGTTCTAAAGCAGAGTGTGATCAATGGATGAGACAATGCTGTGTGTTTCACTTCAGAAAGGGAGTTAAATCCCATGCTCTGAGTCTTCCTACAAGCAAGACTTCGATTCAGGTAAGTGCAGTCACTAATCTGCTCAAACGAACTACATCGTTCACGAAGCTCACACGTTTCTCATCTTAACTGACAAGCATTGGATGTTAGAGAGTCAGTGCTTTGTATCAGTTTCAGAAGCAGATTTGGACTACATATAGTCTGTATGTGTAGGAAACACCGTTCTTTTGTTCTGGGCACACTCAGATTACCTGATATATTAGAGACTCCAAAAGGAAGAGCTTGCTTCTCGCTCTAAAGCAGAGTGTGATCCATGGATGAGAACTATGCTGTGTGTTTCTCTTAAGAAATGGAGTTAAATCCCAGGCTCTGTGTCTTACTACAAGCAAGACTTCGTTTCAGGTAAGGGCAGTCACTTTTCAGTTCAAAGGAACTACATCATTCACAAAGCTCACACGTTTCTCATCTTAACTGACAAGCATTGGACGTTAGAGGACCAGTGCTTTGTATCAGTTTCAGAAGCAGAGTTGGACTAGATATGGTCCATATGTGTAGGAAACACCGTTCCTTTGTTCTCAGCACACTCACGTTTCCTCCTGTCTTAGAGACTTTAGAAAGCAAGAGCGTGCTTCTCGCTCTAAAGCAGAGTGTGATCCATGGATCAGAACAATGCTGTTTGTTTCCCTTCAGAAATGGAGTTAAATCCCTTGCTCTGTGTCTTCCTACAGGCAAGACTTCGTTTCAGGAAAGGGCAGTCACTTTTCAGTTCAAAGGAACTACATCGTTCACAAAGCTCACACGTTTCTCATCTTAACAGACAAGCATTTGATGTTAGAAGACCAGTGCTTTGTATCAGTTTAAGAAGCAGATTTGGACTAGATATGGTTCGTATGTGTAGGAAACACCGTTCTTTTTTTCTGGACACACTCAGATTTCCTGCTGTCTTAGAGACTCTAGAAAGCAAGAGTGTGCTTCTTGCTCTAAAGCAGAGTGTGATCCATGGATGAGAACTATGCTGTGTGTTTCACTTCAGAAATGGAGTTAAATCCAAGGCTCTGAGTCTTCCTGCAAGAAAGAATTCGTTTCAGGTAAGGGCAGTCACATTTCTGCTCAAACGAACTACATAGTTCACGAAGCTCACACGTTTATCATCTTAAATGACAAGCATTGGATGTTAGAGGACCAGTGCTTTGTATCAGTTTCAGAAGCAGCGTTGGACTATATAATGTCTGTATGTGTAGGAAACACCATTCTTTTGTTCTCAGCAAAATCACGTATCCTGCTGTCTTAGAGCCTCTAGAAAGCAAGAGCGTACTTTTTGTTCTAAAGCAGAGTGTGATCAAGGGATGATTACACTGCTGTATGTTTTACTTCAGATATGGAGTTAAATCCCATGCTCTGTGTCTCCCTACAAGCAAGACTTCGTTTCAGTTAAGGGCAGTCAGTTTTCTGCTCAAACAAAGTACATCGTTCACGAAGCTCACACGTTTCTCATCTTAATTGACAAGCATTGGATGTTAGAAGAGCAGTGCTTTGTATCAGTTTCAGAAGAAGTGTTGCACTAGATATGGTCCGTAGGTGTAGGAAACACCGTTCTTTTGTTCTCAGCACAATCACGTTTCCTGCTGTCTTAGAGACTCTAGAAAGCAAGAGCGTGCTTCTCGCTCTAAAGCAGAGTGTGATGCATGGATGAGAACTATGCTGTGTGTTTCCCTTCAGAAATGGAGTTAAATCCATGCTCTGAGTCTCCCTACAAGCAAGACTTCGTATCAGGTAAGGGCAGTCACTTTTCTGCTCAAAGGAACTACATCGTTCATGAAGCTCACACGTTTCTCATCTTAACTGACAAGCATTGGATGTTAGAGGACCAGTGCATTGTATCAGTTTCAGAAGAAGATTTGGACTACATATAGTAAGTATGTGTAGGAAACACCATTCTTTTGTTCTGGACACACTCAGATTTCCTGCTGTATTAGAGACTCTAGAAAGCAAGAGTGTGCTTCTCGCTCTAAAGCAGAGTGTGATCCATGGATGAGAACTATGCTGTGTATTTCCGCTCAGAATTGGAGTTAAATCCCAGGCTCTATGTCTTCCTACAAGCAAGACTTTGTTTCAGGTAAGGGCAGTCACTTTTCAGCTCAAACGAACTACATCGTTCACTGAGCTCACACGTTAATCATCTTAACAGACAAGCAATGGATGTTAGAGGACCAGTGCTTTGTATCAGTTTCAGAAGGAGAGTTGGACTAAATATGGTCCGTATGTGTAGGAATCATCATTCTTTTGTTCTCAGCACACTCACGTTTCCCGCTGTCTTAGAGACTCTAGAAAGCAAGATCTTGCTTCTTGTTCTAAAGCAGAGTGTGATCAATGGATGAGAACACTGCTGTATGTTTCTCTTCAGAAATGGAGTTAAATACCAGGCTCTGAGTCTTACTACAAGCAAGACTTCGTTTCAGGTAAGGGCAGTCACTTTTCAGTTCAAAAGAACTACATCATTCACAAAACTCACATGTTTCTCATCTTAACTGACAAGCATAGGATGTTAGAGGACCAGTGCTTTGTATCAGTTTCAGAAGCAGAGTTGGACTAGATATGGTCCGTATGTGTAGGAAACACCCTTCTTTTGTTCTCAGCACACTTACGTTTCCTGCTGTCTTAGAGACTTTAGAAAGCAAGAGCGTGCTTCTCGCTCTAAAGCAGAGTGTGATCCATGGATCAGAACAATGCTGTTTGTTTCCCTTCAGAAATGGAGTTAAATCCCTTGCTCTGTGTCTTCCTACAGGCAAGACTTCGTTTCAGGAAAGGGCAGTCACTTTTCAGTTCAAAGGAACTACATCGTTCACAAAGCTCACACGTTTCTCATCTTAACAGACAAGCATTTGATGTTAGAAGACCAGTGCTTTGTATCAGTTTAAGAAGCAGATTTGGACTAGATATGGTTCGTATGTGTAGGAAACACCGTTCTTTTTTTCTGGACACACTCAGATTTCCTGCTGTCTTAGAGACTCTAGAAAGCAAGAGTGTGCTTCTTGCTCTAAAGCAGAGTGTGATCCATGGATGAGAACTATGCTGTGTGTTTCACTTCAGAAATGGTGTTAAATCCAAGGCTCTGAGTCTTCCTGCAAGAAAGAATTCGTTTCAGGTAAGGGCAGTCACATTTCTGCTCAAACGAACTACATAGTTCACGAAGCTCACACGTTTATCATCTTAAATGACAAGCATTGGATGTTAGAGGACCAGTGCTTTGTATCAGTTTCAGAAGCAGCGTTGGACTATATAATGTCTGTATGTGTAGGAAACACCATTCTTTTGTTCTCAGCAAAATCACGTATCCTGCTGTCTTAGAGCCTCTAGAAAGCAAGAGCGTACTTTTTGTTCTAAAGCAGAGTGTGATCAAGGGATGATTACACTGCTGTATGTTTTACTTCAGATATGGAGTTAAATCCCATGCTCTGTGTCTCCCTACAAGCAAGACTTCGTTTCAGTTAAGGGCAGTCAGTTTTCTGCTCAAACAAAGTACATCGTTCACGAAGCTCACACGTTTCTCATCTTAATTGACAAGCATTGGATGTTAGAAGAGCAGTGCTTTGTATCAGTTTCAGAAGAAGTGTTGCACTAGATATGGTCCGTAGGTGTAGGAAACACCGTTCTTTTGTTCTCAGCACAATCACGTTTCCTGCTGTCTTAGAGACTCCAGAAAGCAAGAGCGTGCTTCTCGCTCTAAAGCAGAGTGTGATGCATGGATGAGAACTATGCTGTGTGTTTCCCTTCAGAAATGGAGTTAAATCCATGCTCTGAGTCTCCCTACAAGCAAGACTTCGTATCAGGTAAGGGCAGTCACTTTTCTGCTCAAAGGAACTACATCGTTCATGAAGCTCACACGTTTCTCATCTTAACTGACAAGCATTGGATGTTAGAGGACCAGTGCATTGTATCAGTTTCAGAAGAAGATTTGGACTACATATAGTAAGTATGTGTAGGAAACACCATTCTTTTGTTCTGGACACACTCAGATTTCCTGCTGTATTAGAGACTCTAGAAAGCAAGAGTGTGCTTCTCGCTCTAAAGCAGAGTGTGATCCATGGATGAGAACTATGCTGTGTATTTCCGCTCAGAATTGGAGTTAAATCCCAGGCTCTATGTCTTCCTACAAGCAAGACTTTGTTTCAGGTAAGGGCAGTCACTTTTCAGCTCAAACGAACTACATCGTTCACTGAGCTCACACGTTAATCATCTTAACAGACAAGCAATGGATGTTAGAGGACCAGTGCTTTGTATCAGTTTCAGAAGGAGAGTTGGACTAAATATGGTCCGTATGTGTAGGAATCATCATTCTTTTGTTCTCAGCACACTCACGTTTCCCGCTGTCTTAGAGACTCTAGAAAGCAAGATCTTGCTTCTTGTTCTAAAGCAGAGTGTGATCAATGGATGAGAACACTGCTGTATGTTTCTCTTCAGAAATGGAGTTAAATCCCAGGCTCTGAGTCTTACTACAAGCAAGACTTCGTTTCAGGTAAGGGCAGTCACTTTTCAGTTCAAAAGAACTACATCATTCACAAAACTCACACGTTTCTCATCTTAACTGACAAGCATAGGATGTTAGAGGACAAGTGCTTTGTATCAGTTTCAGAAGCAGAGTTGGACTAGATATGGTCCGTATGTGTAGGAAACACCCTTCTTTTGTTCTCAGCACACTTACGTTTCCTGCTGTCTTAGAGACTTTAGAAAGCAAGAGTGTGCTTCTCGCTCTAAAGCAGAGTGTGATCCATGGTTGAGAACTATGCTGTTTGTTTCCCTTCAGAAATGGAGTTAAATCCCAGGCTCTGTGTGTTCCTACAAGCAAGACTACGTTTCAATTAAGGGCAGTCACTTTTCAGCTCAAACGAACTACATCGTTTACGGAGCTCACACGTTTCTCATCTTAACAGACAAGCATTGGATGTTAGAGGACCAGTGCTTTGTATCAGTTTCAGAAGCAGAGTTGATCTAGATATGGTCCCTATGTGTAGGATACACCGTTCTTTTGTTCTCAGCACACTCACGTTTCCTGCTGTCTTAGAGACTTTAGAAAGCAAGAGCGTGCTTCTCGCTCTAAGGCAGAGTGTGATCCATGGATGAGAACTATGCTGTGTGTTTCCCTTCAGAAATGGAGTTAAATCCCAGGCTCTGTGTCTTCCTACAAGCAAGACTTCGTTTCAGGTAACGGCAGTCACTTTTCAGCTCAAACGAACTACATCGTTCACGCAGCTCACACGTTTCTCATCTTAACAGACAAGCATTGTTTGTTAGAGGACCAGTGCTTTGTATCAGTTTCAGAAGAAGAGTTGGACTACATATGGTCCGTATGTGTAGGAAACTCCGTTCTTTGTTCAGGGCACACACAGTTTTCCTGCTGTATTAGAGACTCTAGAAAGCAAGAGCCTGCTTCTTGCTGTAAAGCAGAGTGTGATACATGGATGAGAACTATGCTGTGTGTTTCCCTTCAGAAATGGAGTTAAATCCCAGGCTCTGTGTCTTCCTACAAGCAAGAATTCGTTTCAGGTAAGGGCAGTCACTTTTCAGCTCAAACGAACTACATCGTTCACGGAGCTCACATGTTAATCATCTTAACAGACAAGCATTGGATGTTAGAGGACCAGTGCTTTGTATCAGTTTAAGAAGCAGAGTTGGACTAGTTATGGTCCTTATATGTAGGAAACACCGTTCTTTTGTTCGCAGGAAAATCACGTTTCCTGCTGTCTTAGAGACTCTAGAAAGCAAGAGCATGCTTCTTGTTCTAAAGCATAGTGTGATCAATGGATGAGAACACTACTGTGTGTTTCACTTCAGAAATGGAGTTAAACCCAGGCTCTCAGTCTTCCTACAAGCCAGACTTCGATTCAGGTAAGGGCAGTCACTTGTCTGCTCAAACGAAATACATCGTTCACGAAGCTCACAGGTTTCTCATCTTAACTGACAAGCATTGAATGTTAGAGGGTCAGTGCTTTGTATCAGTTTCAGAAGCAGATTTGGACTGCATATGGTCTGTATGTGTAGGAAACACCGTTCTTTTGTTCTGGGCACACTCAGATTACATGCTATATTAGAGATTCTAAAAGCAAGAGCGTGCTTCTCACTCTAAAGCAGAGTGTGATCCACGGATGAGAAAAATGCTGTGTGTTTCCTTTCTGAAATGGAGTTAAATCCCAGGCTCTGTGTCTTACTACAAGCAAGACTTCGTTTCACGTAACGGCAATCACTTTTCAGTTCAAAGGAACTACATTATTTCCAAAGCTCACACGTTTCTCATCTTAACTGACAAGCATAGGATGTTAGAGGACTAGTGCTTTATATCAGTTTCAGAAGCAGAGTTGGACTAGATATGGTCTGTATGTGTAGGAAACACCGTTCTTTTGTTCTCAGCACACTCAAGTTTCCTGCTGTCTTAGAGACTTTAGAAAGCAAGAGAGTGCTTCTTTTTCTAAAGCAGAGTATGATCAATGGATGAGAACACTGCTGTGTGTTTCACTTCAGAAATGGAGTTAAATCTCAGGCTATGAGTCTTCCTACAAGCAAGACTTCGTTTAAGATAAGGGCAGTCACTTTTCTGCTCAAACGAACTACATGGTTCATGAAGCTCACACCTTTCCCATCTTAACTGTACAAGCATTGGATGTTAGAGGACTAGTGCTTTGTATCAGTTTCAGAAGAAGAGTTGGACTACATATGGTCGGTATGTATAGGAAACTCTGTTCTTTGTTCTGGGCACACTCAGATTTCCTGCTGTATTAGGGACTCTAGAAAGCAAGAGCATGCTTCTTGCTGTAAAGCAGAGTGTGATCCATGGGTGAGAACTATGCTGTGTGTTTCCCTTCAGAAATGGAGTTAAATCCCATGTTCTGAGTCTTCCTACAAGCAAGACTTCGTTTCAGGTAAGGGCAGTCACTTTTCTGCTCAAACGATCTACATCGTTCATGAAGATCACACGTTTCTCATCTTAACAGACAAGCATTGGATGTTAGAGGACCAGTGCTTTGTATCAGTTTCAGAAGAAGAGTTGGACTAGATATGGTCCGTATGTGTAGGAAACACCGTTCTTTTGTTCTCAGCACACTCACGTTTCCTGCTGTGGTAAAGACTCTAGAAAGCAAGAGCGTGCTTCTTGTTCTAAAGCAGAGTGTGATCCATGGATGAGAACTATGCTGTGTGTTTCACTTCAGAAATGGAGTTAAATCCCAGGCTCTGAGTCTTCCTACAAGCAAGACTTCGTTTCAGGTAAGGGCAGTCAGTTTTCTGCTCAAACGAACTACATCGTTCACGATGCTCACACGTTTCTCATCTTAACTGACAAGCATTGGATGTTAGAGGACCAGTGCTTTGTATCAGTTTAAGAAGAAGATTTGGACTACATATAGTCAGTATGTGTAGGAAACACCGTTCTTTTGTTCTGGGCACACTCAGATTTCCTGCTGTATTAGAGACTCTAGAAAGCAAGAGTGTGCTTCTCGCTCTAAAGCAGAGTGTGATCCATGGATGAGAACTATGCTGTGTGTTTCTCTTAAGAAATGGAGTTAAATCCCAGGCTCTGTGTCTTACTACAAGCAAGACTTCGTTTCAGGTAAGGGCAGTCACTTTTCAGTTCAAAGGAACTACATCATTCACAAAGCTCACACGTTTCTCATCTTAACTGACAAGTATTGGACGTTAGAGGACCAGTGCTTTGTATCAGTTTCAGAAGCAGAGTTGGACTAGATATGGTCCATATGTGTAGGAAACACCGTTCCTTTGTTCTCAGCACACTCACGTTTCCTCCTGTCTTAGAGACTTTAGAAAGCAAGAGCGTGCTTCTCGCTCTAAAGCAGAGTGTGATCCATGGATCAGAACAATGCTGTTTGTTTCCCTTCAGAAATGGAGTTAAATCCCTTGCTCTGTGTCTTCCTACAGGCAAGACTTCGTTTCAGGAAAGGGCAGTCACTTTTCAGTTCAAAGGAACTACATCGTTCACAAAGCTCACACGTTTCTCATCTTAACAGACAAGCATTTGATGTTAGAAGACCAGTGCTTTGTATCAGTTTAAGAAGCAGATTTGGACTAGATATGGTTCGTATGTGTAGGAAACACCGTTCTTTTTTTCTGGACACACTCAGATTTCCTGCTGTCTTAGAGACTCTAGAAAGCAAGAGTGTGCTTCTTGCTCTAAAGCAGAGTGTGATCCATGGATGAGAACTATGCTGTGTGTTTCACTTCAGAAATGGAGTTAAATCCAAGGCTCTGAGTCTTCCTGCAAGAAAGAATTCGTTTCAGGTAAGGGCAGTCACATTTCTGCTCAAACGAACTACATAGTTCACGAAGCTCACACGTTTATCATCTTAAATGACAAGCATTGGATGTTAGAGGACCAGTGCTTTGTATCAGTTTCAGAAGCAGCGTTGGACTATATAATGTCTGTATGTGTAGGAAACACCATTCTTTTGTTCTCAGCAAAATCACGTATCCTGCTGTCTTAGAGCCTCTAGAAAGCAAGAGCGTACTTTTTGTTCTAAAGCAGAGTGTGATCAAGGGATGATTACACTGCTGTATGTTTTACTTCAGATATGGAGTTAAATCCCATGCTCTGTGTCTCCCTACAAGCAAGACTTCGTTTCAGTTAAGGGCAGTCAGTTTTCTGCTCAAACAAAGTACATCGTTCACGAAGCTCACACGTTTCTCATCTTAATTGACAAGCATTGGATGTTAGAAGAGCAGTGCTTTGTATCAGTTTCAGAAGAAGTGTTGCACTAGATATGGTCCGTAGGTGTAGGAAACACCGTTCTTTTGTTCTCAGCACAATCACGTTTCCTGCTGTCTTAGAGACTCTAGAAAGCAAGAGCGTGCTTCTCGCTCTAAAGCAGAGTGTGATGCATGGATGAGAACTATGCTGTGTGTTTCCCTTCAGAAATGGAGTTAAATCCATGCTCTGAGTCTCCCTACAAGCAAGACTTCGTATCAGGTAAGGGCAGTCACTTTTCTGCTCAAAGGAACTACATCGTTCACGAAGCTCACACGTTTCTCATCTTAACTGACAAGCATTGGATGTTAGAGGACCAGTGCATTGTATCAGTTTCAGAAGAAGATTTGGACTACATATAGTAAGTATGTGTAGGAAACACCATTCTTTTGTTCTGGACACACTCAGATTTCCTGCTGTATTAGAGACTCTAGAAAGCAAGTGTGTGCTTCTCGCTCTAAAGCAGAGTGTGATCCATGGATGAGAACTATGCTGTGTATTTCCGCTCAGAATTGGAGTTAAATCCCAGGCTCTATGTCTTCCTACAAGCAAGACTTTGTTTCAGGTAAGGGCAGTCACTTTTCAGCTCAAACGAACTACATCGTTCACTGAGCTCACACGTTAATCATCTTAACAGACAAGCAATGGATGTTACAGGACCAGTGCTTTGTATCAGTTTCAGAAGGAGAGTTGGACTAGATATGGTCCGTATGTGTAGGAATCATCATTCTTTTGTTCTCAGCACACTCACGTTTCCCGCTGTCTTAGAGACTCTAGAAAGCAAGATCTTGCTTCTTGTTCTAAAGCAGAGTGTGATCAATGGATGAGAACACTGCTGTATGTTTCTCTTCAGAAATGGAGTTAAATCCCAGGCTCTGAGTCTTACTACAAGCAAGACTTCGTTTCAGGTAAGGGCAGTCACTTTTCAGTTCAAAAGAACTACATCATTCACAAAACTCACACGTTTCTCATCTTAACTGACAAGCATAGGATGTTAGAGGACCAGTGCTTTGTATCAGTTTCAGAAGCAGAGTTGGACTAGATATGGTCCGTATGTGTAGGAAACACCCTTCTTTTGTTCTCAGCACACTTACGTTTCCTGCTGTCTTAGAGACTTTAGAAAGCAAGAGTGTGCTTCTCGCTCTAAAGCAGAGTGTGATCCATGGTTGAGAACTATGCTGTTTGTTTCCCTTCAGAAATGGAGTTAAATCCCAGGCTCTGTGTGTTCCTACAAGCAAGACTACGTTTCAATTAAGGGCAGTCACTTTTCAGCTCAAACGAACTACATCGTTCACGGAGCTCACACGTTTCTCATCTTAACAGACAAGCATTGGATGTTAGAGGACCAGTGCTTTGTATCAGTTTCAGAAGCAGAGTTGAACTAGATATGGTCCCTATGTGTAGGATACACCGTTCTTTTGTTCTCAGCACACTCACGTTTCCTGCTGTCTTAGAGACTTTAGAAAGCAAGAGCGTGCTTCTCGCTCTAAGGCAGAGTGTGATCCATGGATGAGAACTATGCTGTGTGTTTCCCTTCAGAAATGGAGTTAAATCCCAGGCTCTGTGTCTTCCTACAAGCAAGACTTCGTTTCAGGTAACGGCAGTCACTTTTCAGCTCAAACGAACTACATCGTTCACGCAGCTCACACGTTTCTCATCTTAACAGACAAGCATTGTTTGTTAGAGGACCAGTGCTTTGTATCAGTTTCAGAAGAAGAGTTGGACTACATATGGTCCGTATGTGTAGGAAACTCCGTTCTTTGTTCAGGGCACACACAGTTTTCCTGCTGTATTAGAGACTCTAGAAAGCAAGAGCCTGCTTCTTGCTGTAAAGCAGAGTGTGATACATGGATGAGAACTATGCTGTGTGTTTCCCTTCAGAAATGGAGTTAAATCCCAGGCTCTGTGTCTTCCTACAAGCAAGACTTCGTTTCAGGTAAGGGCAGTCAGTTTTCTGCTCAAACGAACTACATCGTTCACGATGCTCACACGTTTCTCATCTTAACTGACAAGCATTGGATGTTAGAGGACCAGTGCTTTGTATCAGTTTAAGAAGAAGATTTGGACTACATATAGTCAGTATGTGTAGGAAACACCGTTCTTTTGTTCTGGGCACACTCAGATTTCCTGCTGTATTAGAGACTCTAGAAAGCAAGAGTGTGCTTCTCACTCTAAAGCAGAGTGTGATCCATGGATGAGAACTATGGTTTTTGTTTCCGTTCAGAAATTTAGTTAAATCCCAGGCTCTATGTCTTCCTAGAAGCAAGACTTCGTTTCAGGTAAGGGCAGTCACTTTTCAGCTCAAACGAACTACATCGTTCACTGAGCTCACACGTTAATCATCTTAACAGACAAGCATTGGATGTTAGAGGACCAGTGCTTTGTATCAGTTTAAGAAGCAGAGTTGGACTAGTTATGGTCCTTATATGTAGGAAACACCGTTCTTTTGTTCGCAGGAAAATCACGTTTCCTGCTGTCTTAGAGACTCTAGAAAGCAAGAGCATGCTTCTTGTTCTAAAGCATAGTGTGATCAATGGATGAGAACACTACTGTGTGTTTCACTTCAGAAATGGAGTTAAACCCAGGCTCTCAGTCTTCCTACAAGCCAGACTTCGATTCAGGTAAGGGCAGTCACTTGTCTGCTCAAACGAAATACATCGTTCACGAAGCTCACAGGTTTCTCATCTTAACTGACAAGCATTGAATGTTAGAGGGTCAGTGCTTTGTATCAGTTTCAGAAGCAGATTTGGACTGCATATGGTCTGTATGTGTAGGAAACACCGTTCTTTTGTTCTGGGCACACTCAGATTACATGCTATATTAGAGATTCTAAAAGCAAGAGCGTGCTTCTCACTCTAAAGCAGAGTGTGATCCACGGATGAGAAAAATGCTGTGTCTTTCCTTTCTGAAATGGAGTTAAATCCCAGGCTCTGTGTCTTACTACAAGCAAGACTTCGTTTCACGTAACGGCAGTCACTTTTCAGTTCAAAGGAACTACATTATTCACAAAGCTCACACGTTTCTCATCTTAACTGACAAGCATAGGATGTTAGAGGACTAGTGCTTTATATCAGTTTCAGAAGCAGAGTTGGACTAGATATGGTCTGTATGTGTAGGAAACACCGTTCTTTTGTTCTCAGCACACTCAAGTTTCCTGCTGTCTTAGAGACTTTAGAAAGCAAGAGAGTGCTTCTTTTTCTAAAGCAGAGTATGATCAATGGATGAGAACACTGCTGTGTGTTTCACTTCAGAAATGGAGTTAAATCTCAGGCTCTGAGTCTTCCTACAAGCAAGACTTCGTTTAAGATAAGGGCAGTCACTTTTCTGCTCAAACGAACTACATCGTTCATGAAGCTCACACCTTTCCCATCTTAACTGTACAAGCATTGGATGTTAGAGGACCAGTGCTTTGTATCAGTTTCAGAAGAAGAGTTGGACTACATATGGTCGGTATGTATAGGAAACTCTGTTCTTTGTTCTGGGCACACTCAGATTTCCTGCTGTATTAGGGACTCTAGAAAGCAAGAGCATGCTTCTTGCTGTAAAGCAGAGTGTGATCCATGGGTGAGAACTATGCTGTGTGTTTCCCTTCAGAAATGGAGTTAAATCCCATGTTCTGAGTCTTCCTACAAGCAAGACTTCGTTTCAGGTAAGGGCAGTCACTTTTCTGCTCAAACGATCTACATCGTTCATGAAGATCACACGTTTCTCATCTTAACAGACAAGCATTGGATGTTAGAGGACCAGTGCTTTGTATCAGTTTCAGAAGAAGAGTTGGACTAGATATGGTCCGTATGTGTAGGAAACACCGTTCTTTTGTTCTCAGCACACTCACGTTTCCTGCTGTGGTAGAGACTCTAGAAAGCAAGAGCATGCTTCTCGCTCTAAAGCAGAGTGTGATCCATGGATGAGAACAATGCTGTGTGTTTCCCTTCAGAAATGGAGTTAAATCCCAATATCTGTGTCTTCCTACAAGCAAGACTTCGTTTCAGGTAAGGGCAGTCACTTTTCTGCTCAAACGAACTACATCGTTCACGAAGCACACGTTTCTCATCTTAACTGACAAGCATTGGATGTTAGAGGACCAGTGCATTGTATCAGTTTCAGAAGCAGATTTGGACTACATATGGTCTGTATGTGTAGGAAACATCGTTCTTTTGTTCTCAGCACACTCAAGTTTCCTGCAGTCTTAGAGACTCTAGAGAGCAAGAGCGTGCTTCTTGTTCTAAAGCAGAGTGTGATCCATGGATGAGAACTATGCTGTGTGTTTCACTTCAGAAATGGAGTTAAATCCCAGGCTCTGAGTCTTCCTACAAGCAAGACTTCGTTTCAGGTAAGGGCAGTCAGTTTTCTGCTCAAACGAACTACATCGTTCACGATGCTCACACGTTTCTCATCTTAACTGACAAGCATTGGATGTTAGAGGACCAGTGCTTTGTATCAGTTTAAGAAGAAGATTTGGACTACATATAGTCAGTATGTGTAGGAAACACCGTTCTTTTGTTCTGGGCACACTCAGATTTCCTGCTGTATTAGAGACTCTAGAAAGCAAGAGTGTGCTTCTCGCTCTAAAGCAGAGTGTGATCCATGGATGAGAACTATGGTTTTTGTTTCCGTTCAGAAATTTAGTTAAATCCCAGGCTCTATGTCTTCCTAGAAGCAAGACTTCGTTTCAGGTACGGGCAGTCACTTTTCAGCTCAAACGAACTACATCGTTCACTGAGCTCACACGTTAATCATCTTAACAGACAAGCATTGGATGTTAGAGGACCAGTGCTTTGTATCAGTTTAAGAAGCAGAGTTGGACTAGATATGGTCCATATGTGTAGGAAACACCGTTCTTTTGTTCTCAGCACACTCACGTTTCCTGCTGTCTTAGAGACTCTAGAAAGCAAGAGCGTGCTTCTTGTTCTAAAGCAGAGTGTGATCAATGGATGAGACAATGCTGTGTGTTTCACTTCAGAAAGGGAGTTAAATCCCATGCTCTGAGTCTTCCTACAAGCAAGACTTCGATTCAGGTAAGGGCAGTCACTATTCTGCTCAAACGAACTACATCGTTCACGAAGCTCACACGTTTCTCATCTTAACTGACAAGCATTGGATGTTAGAGAGTCAGTGCTTTGTATCAGTTTCAGAAGCAGATTTGGACTACATATGGTCTGTATGTGTAGGAAACACCGTTCTTTTGTTCTGGGCACACTCAGATTACCTGATATATTAGAGACTCCAAAAGGAAGAGCTTGCTTCTCGCTCTAAAGCAGAGTGTGATCCATGGATGAGAACTATGCTGTGTGTTTCTCTTAAGAAATGGAGTTAAATCCCAGGCTCTGTGTCTTACTACAAGCAAGACTTCGTTTCAGGTAAGGGCAGTCACTTTTCAGTTCAAAGGAACTACATCATTCACAAAGCTCACACGTTTCTCATCTTAACTGACAAGTATTGGACGTTAGAGGACCAGTGCTTTGTATCAGTTTCAGAAGCAGAGTTGGACTAGATATGGTCCATATGTGTAGGAAACACCGTTCCTTTGTTCTCAGCACACTCACGTTTCCTCCTGTCTTAGAGACTTTAGAAAGCAAGAGCGTGCTTCTCGCTCTAAAGCAGAGTGTGATCCATGGATCAGAACAATGCTGTTTGTTTCCCTTCAGAAATGGAGTTAAATCCCTTGCTCTGTGTCTTCCTACAGGCAAGACTTCGTTTCAGGAAAGGGCAGTCACTTTTCAGTTCAAAGGAACTACATCGTTCACAAAGCTCACACGTTTCTCATCTTAACAGACAAGCATTTGATGTTAGAAGACCAGTGCTTTGTATCAGTTTAAGAAGCAGATTTGGACTAGATATGGTTCGTATGTGTAGGAAACACCGTTCTTTTTTTCTGGACACACTCAGATTTCCTGCTGTCTTAGAGACTCTAGAAAGCAAGAGTGTGCTTCTTGCTCTAAAGCAGAGTGTGATCCATGGATGAGAACTATGCTGTGTGTTTCACTTCAGAAATGGAGTTAAATCCAAGGCTCTGAGTCTTCCTGCAAGAAAGAATTCGTTTCAGGTAAGGGCAGTCACATTTCTGCTCAAACGAACTACATAGTTCACGAAGCTCACACGTTTATCATCTTAAATGACAAGCATTGGATGTTAGAGGACCAGTGCTTTGTATCAGTTTCAGAAGCAGCGTTGGACTATATAATGTCTGTATGTGTAGGAAACACCATTCTTTTGTTCTCAGCAAAATCACGTATCCTGCTGTCTTAGAGCCTCTAGAAATCAAGAGCGTACTTTTTGTTCTAAAGCAGAGTGTGATCAAGGGATGATTACACTGCTGTATGTTTTACTTCAGATATGGAGTTAAATCCCATGCTCTGTGTCTCCCTACAAGCAAGACTTCGTTTCAGTTAAGGGCAGTCAGTTTTCTGCTCAAACAAATTACATCGTTCACGAAGCTCACACGTTTCTCATCTTAATTGACAAGCATTGGATGTTAGAAGAGCAGTGCTTTGTATCAGTTTCAGAAGAAGTGTTGCACTAGATATGGTCCGTAGGTGTAGGAAACACCGTTCTTTTGTTCTCAGCACAATCACGTTTCCTGCTGTCTTAGAGACTCTAGAAAGCAAGAGCGTGCTTCTCGCTCTAAAGCAGAGTGTGATGCATGGATGAGAACTATGCTGTGTGTTTCCCTTCAGAAATGGAGTTAAATCCATGCTCTGAGTCTCCCTACAAGCAAGACTTCGTATCAGGTAAGGGCAGTCACTTTTCTGCTCAAAGGAACTACATCGTTCATGAAGCTCACACGTTTCTCATCTTAACTGACAAGCATTGGATGTTAGAGGACCAGTGCATTGTATCAGTTTCAGAAGAAGATTTGGACTACATATAGTAAGTATGTGTAGGAAACACCATTCTTTTGTTCTGGACACACTCAGATTTCCTGCTGTATTAGAGACTCTAGAAAGCAAGAGTGTGCTTCTCGCTCTAAAGCAGAGTGTGATCCATGGATGAGAACTATGCTGTGTATTTCCGCTCAGAATTGGAGTTAAATCCCAGGCTCTATGTCTTCCTACAAGCAAGACTTTGTTTCAGGTAAGGGCAGTCACTTTTCAGCTCAAACGAACTACATCGTTCACTGAGCTCACACGTTAATCATCTTAACAGACAAGCAATGGATGTTAGAGGACCAGTGCTTTGTATCAGTTTCAGAAGGAGAGTTGGACTAAATATGGTCCGTATGTGTAGGAATCATCATTCTTTTGTTCTCAGCACACTCACGTTTCCCGCTGTCTTAGAGACTCTAGAAAGCAAGATCTTGCTTCTTGTTCTAAAGCAGAGTGTGATCAATGGATGAGAACACTGCTGTATGTTTCTCTTCAGAAATGGAGTTAAATCCCAGG